>VZZY01006494.1:0-15866 GCA_013400335.1 Eurystomus gularis | reverse complement strand
TCTATGATTCTATGATCTATGACCTGCAATGTTGTGCCTTTTCACAAACACTGAACTTCACTGATATTAATACTTATGCGGTAGAGGGAGATGCATTAGCCTCTCAGTTTCTGGGAATATACCTTAAATATGAACTGTAATAATAAATAAATAAATTTATTTGAAGTCAGACCTAGGGGGATTTAGACAAAATGTTCAAGATCAATATTTAGTTCAGATCTAATTTGTAGGTATTTGGGTGTTGGATTAGCTTATTTTTGGAGGTCCCTTCCAAGCCAAACCATGCTATGATGCTATTCAGAAAGAAGTTAATGACAATGTATTAAATGACTACTTTACTCTTTAAATTTGTATGGGCTAGAAGTCAGCCTTACTTGTGTGTTGTAAGCTTTCAAGGAAGTCAATAACAAAGAAATTCCATCAAAACCATGTGTGCTTCAGAGCTGCTCATGCACTGGAGCATGTAAAATTTTCTGCCTCAGTTGTCTGTAAAAATTTCTCAGAGCAAGGCTGCTAAAGTGACACAAGCAAATCTTTCACCTGCATGAATGAATGAGTCTATTTGAGACTCCAGGAGATTAAAAAAAAAAAAAAAGAAGAAAAATACCAATGACATCTGTTACAGGTATGAAGCCAGTCTTTCACAGATAGATTACACCCATATTCAGAGCTTGACTGTTTCTATTCAGAAAAGTGATATAAAATCTCTGCTGAGAATTTGTGTAAAGTTATTGAGGGAAAAAGAAGGAGGGAAAAATAAATCTGCACAAAAGCAATCTGAAAAATATATGGTGAACAACTCTTCAAAAGTTTATTTTTAGCCTCATTCTTGAACCAAATATTATTAGAAGTATTATCTTTTTGGTGCAGGAAATAGATCTCATATCCCAGAACCGAACAGTTTTGAAGTAAAGACAAACATTTTTTAATTATTTTTTTTATGAGATGGTATATTAGTACCTATATAGATGGCTGAAAAAATCTGAATTTAAATCATATTTATCACAAATTACACCTAAAGTGTGAATATAGTTAGTGTATGTCAAAAAAGATAGAGAGGGTGCCTTTTCAACTCTATTGGTCTGTAAAATTTTTGGAATTCTTTTAGTATATTTTTTCTACTTCCCTTCCATGACCCTGGGTCCTTTTTTGTCGTACACAGCCCAACAGTAATCAGGGAAATGAAATGCTGTAAAGAGACTTTTTTTTTCCACAGCATTTTCTGTCAATATTTGTGGTAAGAAAAACATAGCAATTACTCTGAGATTTAACTGCTGGGTTTCTTTTAACACTTGGCCTCAAAAAAATTGTGAGGTTTAAGAAAGATTTTCTAATGGTACATTTCTAGCAATGCTCCCAAATAATGAATATTGCTTTAATATCACAAAATGTGGTACTGTGCTTTAGCAAACAAAAGGAAAGGTAAACATACACAGTTAAATACAAGTAATGCATATCCATGAAAATTTTCAAAAAAACCTGTTGGGGTCAGGTGTGGCTGTCCGACCTACCTCCCAAAGGGAGAAGGGTTGAGGGCAAAGTGGAATATCTCACCACCAGGCTCGTAAGCAAACACGGAGATCGAATGAGTATTTAATAAGTTTATTACTAAATATATTCTAATAAAACCTTATTTACTCTATGGAAATATTACGGTATTAAAGAACACCACGCCCACCCATTCACTCCCCCTCTCACCCACCGAGAGATAAGGGCAAATAAGGACTTAATTATGTCAAAATACGACCTGTATGTGTGGATGGTGCGTGTGTGTGCGTGCATGTGTCGTCATCTGTCCTTTTGGCGTTTGGCGATGGTCTCTGTGGAGTGGCGACGATGCATGTCTCGATGACGTCAGCAGCTTGTAGCTTTTCAGCACAGTTTCTTCGGTGCAGCTTTTCTGGCGATGTAGCTTTCTGTGGCGTGGCTTTCTGCGGCACACGGCTTTCAGCGGCTTCTTGTCACAATTTCTTCTTCAGTATGGTGCTCCCCGCTTGGAGCGGCTTTTTTTGGTAGCACAGCTTTCTGTGGCGTGGCTTCCAGCGGCCTCTTGTCGCAATGTCTTCTTGCTGCAGCTTGCAGCTTTTTTTCTGGATTCTTTCAGTTTTGGCTCACAGTGGCGGCTCACAGCGATGGCAGCGATTGCGCAACTCACGGCCAGCGGTGGCTCACGGCTTCTTTCTCTCCCCTGGATTCCTAGAGCAGTGGGAGTCAGCAGTTCTGCCCGGTGGCTCTCCACGGTGGCTGCTCCCTCCTCTCTGGCTGCTTGGCTTTTTCAGGGAGCTGCACTGACAGCTCAGTTCAGCGGTGGGGGGGGCGCTTGGCAGGAGTGATGTGGTCCCTTTGTGTAGTGAAGCGGAAAGAGAAAGTTTGTTTTCTTTTCCTATATTTATGTCCTGTGTTATCACGCTTCCGGCTTCTAGAAGGTTTATGGGAATTGTAGTTCTTTGCTCGCTGTTTTAATAAGGCAAAAATTCTCAATATGTGGGTTGGCTCACCACAAAACCCATGGCTTATTAGGTGATAAACAAAAAATGGTGTCTCCCATTAAGAAAACAGACCATCGAGTATTAAAGGGCACGTTTCATGTGATAAATCTAAGCTACATAGAATATGAGTCAATGAGTAGTTGCAAACTTTCCTTTAAAAAAACAAACATTCAATAAATTAATTAAAAATTAATAAGCAGTTAATTTGTATACTCAGTGCATTTCTCTAGCATGCTAAATATCTGAGAGTTTATCTTTAAATGTGATAACTGTTCTGAGATGAGATTTTAAATTACTCAGAACTTATCCTCACGCAAAATGCTACACATGGATAGGGTATCGGACATACTGAAAGTTCAATCTCTAGTTTTCTTCAAGTGCCATATTTAATCTGGACCTCTTTCCCACAATCATGTAGCTGAATACACATGAATATGCAGAAATCCTTCATTTTATGATGTCATTAGAGGCACGCACTGATTAGTTTATTATATTACAATCTAACCTTTTTAATTATGTCATGAAATAAATACTTTTCTACTACATTAAACAAATTACCTGAATCTGCCCACTTGCTAAATAAATCAGGCAGTATAATTGAACATAAATAGCTCCTGGTACCAACCTAATCTGTTTAGATAGCAAAAATTTTGTTTTCATTTCTCTTGCTAAGTAGAGAGCTCTGATAAGTCAGGAAAGGGTTCAGCACTTTCTTCCTTTTCTTTGGGAATTGATACCATATCCCTCACTAATCTGAACAGGGAAAAGATCATAGATGTTGGCCTTTAATAAACAAGTGGTTAGTTTAAAATAACTTCTTGAAACAGCTTGGCAAGGTGTGAGTTACTTTCAGTAAAATTCAACCTCTAATTAACATACATATGAATTGAATTTAAAAGTGCTGTGTAGATTCCCACAAATTTATAATTAAAAGTATTGTTGATGCTCCATGAAAATTTAACGTAAAGTTATCATAAAGACCCTGTCTCTTAAAATATGCAAGAAGTGAACTAGAAATATGCTGTATTTCTACACAGAAATAAGGATTACAAGAGAGGCAAAGATCACACTTGATTTTTTATTCTTCTGGGAAAAGATACAAAGGAACATTGAACGAAATATTTTGCATGATTATGAGACTAATGTAAAGTATAAAGAATTAAAATCTGAACTGTGTAGCATTACAATAGTTTCCTAAAATTCCCCAACTAATATATAAAAGAAACTGTCCCCAATTTTGACCTCCTATGTTTTGTTTTGGAAGTTTGGTGTGATTACTTTGAGCTCTGTAAAATATAACATAGCTCAGAATCAGAAAGAGGGAACTCAGAAGTAAGCTCTGGTGCACATGAGGAAACAAAACCTAAAATTTTAAAGTTTTTATTGACCCTGGTGATGAGCTGTTTCAGTTGTCTGTTCCTTCATCTGTGTCCTCATACAAAATGTGGTGATATATGACTGTTAAACATGTCTGCCATAAGGCAGTGGTCTGAGAAACAGCCTTAGATGCACGAGATCTAACTTTTTATTTTCTTCCTTTTCTTTAAATTTAAAATAGTGCTTAAAATACTGTTGTAATTTGAAACTTTTGAACTTTTTGCACTTTTCCATAACTACATATGGCTGAGGCTTCTCCAACCATTGAAATAACATTTTTGTGCAGACTGTCCATATTTCTCTACTTTTTCAAGTTTGCCATACTAAAGTGACATGTTTATGTCATTAAGAATTTTTATTTTTATGTTTCTACACACATATAGGGATTCTAGACAGTCTCAGAACATCTTATGTATGAACCCTTTATAATAAACAAATAGGTAACCCAAGATAGGAGGGCTACAGTGGTTTTGCTCTAGCGCGGGACAAAGAATTTCTCATCCTTTCCTAGTGAATTCATACTAGTAAACATAAGGGAATCTTATTGACTTGTATCTGTTCCCCTACAGAATAAATTACAAGATCATAGTCTTGAGGTGTGTTTACTGCCTGTCCTTATCAAAGAATGATTCATGGCTTAACATAATCTGTGTTAAAAAATGCCTCAAAACCATCAGGTCCTTCTTTGACGTCAGTTTTAAGATCTCTTGAACCTGGAACTTTACCAAGACCTTGAATGACAGAAATGTGTCTAGCATTGTCTTGGCTGAAGAAAATCAACAATTCTCAGTGAGAAACAGGATTGAGAAGGGAAAACAAATTAAAAAGAAAAAAAGTCTCTTTCAAACATGTGACAAGTCTCCTGTAAGTGTGTGTATATATAGACAGATCTTTTTGTAGAAGGATGAAGTAGATTGTGTCTAAAGTACCAATTGCCATGGTTATTTGTTCTACTTTTCATTATTATTAATATCTACAAGACACTGGATTGTAGAGGCCAGAAGTTGTTGGTCCAGCCATTATTTTTCTTTTCTACCTGAAGTCCACAGAGCTGGAAGAGATCTAATTAAGGACAGAGATCCATGCAGATCAGCTCTGTTAAATGTTGTGTGCCATTGTTACAGTTCTCGCATCTGCAGATGAGGCAGTAAGAGACAAAAGCAGGTGCAAGCTGAAACATTTTGAAAGCTCTGCATACAGATTAAATAATATCATTAAATACAGAAAGATTGTGAGATGCTTACTGTTTTTGTGCAAAGGAGATAAACTTCAGTTAATAAATTAAGAGGAAACCAGTAACAAGAGCTGGTTTTCACAGTATGCATCAAATGTCATTTTCTCACTAAGGACTACTATTGTATCTTTCTGCTTGTCTTGATATTTCCTTAGTAATAGATGGATTTTTTTATAATAATAAACTTGTACAGAAACACTCAGGCATGTTAAATATACAAGAAAGATTTGTCTTCTTTTTACAGTGGGTTACCAATTCTCCCTAGACACTGTCACCTACTGTCAATACGTTAGTATAACTGCAGTCCTGCCATAATACTGCTACAAGCCAATAACAGTCTTTGCTTTGTTAAACCTGTCACTTTTGGCAGCTGTACTCTTTCTTCTGTCGTATTTCTTTTCCTCAGCTATCCACTTGATGCAAATGGAAAAATTGTCCCATCATTCAGTACAAGAAATATGGGCTTATTTAAGTGAATCCAATAAAAAGCAACAAATATGAATAAAGGACTGCAGCATCTGACATATGAGGGGAGGCTGAGAGAGCTGGACATTTCAGCCTGCATAAATGAAGGCTCAGGGGGCTCTCATCCATGTGCATAAACAACTGATGAGGGAAGTAAAGAAACTGGACATAGCCTTGAGAAACCTTCCTTACCTGAACCCTGCTCTGAACAGAAAGTTTGACTAGATGTCCACCTTCAGATGTGCCTTCTAGTGTCTACCATTCTGTGATCTTACGATTTTCTGTGATTGTCTAATTAATATAATAAGATAAAGGTTATTGTCATTACATATCACCTATTAATTTTAAAACTATTTCAGAGGAAAATTTATTATAATATTTGTAATAAAAGTAAATTATAATTTCTCAAAGTGCTAACTTACTTATGTTCAAATTATACAGTGACAAACTGTAGGAAATTTTAACATTTATATTAGGAAAACATAGGCTGAATGTCTCTCTCTCTGGAAAAAATACCAATAAGGATTCTGAGAAAGAGAAAGCAGTAAGTCTCCTGATACCTTTATAGAGTATAAAATCTGTAATCTTATCAAGTTTCTTTCAAATACCATAGACAATTTCCTCCTCACAAACAAGGAGTGTGCACCTTTCCTTGTCTGTGCCTAGGACACTTCCCTGATGATGTTGCATCTGCTCTTATTGAAATAAAAATTATTTTTCTGTATGAAATTGTTATCCTGTAGTATACAAACAAGAACAGACACACACACACAAATACAGAGACAAACTCCTTGGTTTCTGTTAAACCCTTCTACCCTTTCAAGTACCTTCCTTCTAGGGTTATTGCCATCTTAATTGAGTGAAAATACTTCTCCATGAACAATGATTCCCATTGTCCCAGTTTCCATTTATCTGGGGGAAATACCTATTTCTCAAAATTTTCAAAAATTTCAATTCATTAAATGTCCATGTAAATCCAACCACCATCCACTGCCAACGTCTCTAAGGAGTTTGAAATTACATGACACCAAGTAGCAAAGAAATAGAGATAATGTGCTTTCTCAGACTGTGTATAAATCAGTAAGGCTAAACAGCTGTTAGTTGCCATGCAGAGCAATAGTCTTTAGGTCCTAGTAATCCTTGAATTAAGCTAGAAATCTCTTAATACAGTCATGTCTTGCATAGCATAACTGGTAAAAACATTTTCCTTTCTGACAGTATGTTTTATTAGTCATTTGTAAATGACTAGTGATACCACTTCAAGCAAGAAATGAGACTTCTGATGTAACATGTCTGTGGCCCTTTATTTGCTGGGTCAATGTGCAGCATTTCTGCTTTCCTCCTACAGTTGTTTTCTGTTTGCCTTTTAATCTGAAACCATATTATGAAAAAAGGCCTTATACTATTAGAAGATGACAATATACGTGTAAGATTCCTTTGAGGAGACTTCTATAATGTCATCAATTTTTATTTAATCTTTAAAATAAACATCTTCAGAAAATTATTTTATGAAGAAAACAAGTATTTAAAATCTATATTACCAGGATTAATGTAATGCTAAATAACTACATTATATTTCTGTGCAAATATATCAGTCTTCTCTTTTACAAACCTTTTACCAGATTCACACAAATATTCACATCTCAAAGACTAACCTGACTCTCTAAAGCTCTTGAGGAAATGTGTTGTGTTACTGTCTTTGTTTTAAAATTACTTAGGCACATCTTTGTCTAGGTTTATAATTTAGCATTTATTAAGGAGAAGCAAAACACCTTTTAACATCCCTAATGATTGATGATGTTAATATATGAGAAGACCCAAGCACGGTAGAAGTTGAGATAATTGCTCAAAAAAAGTTCAAAGAGGGAATAAAGAGCAAAAGTTAGATTTAGTATTAAGTGGTTCACTTACAACTAATTAACAGTCATAAAAGTTAGAGACACGGCCAATGATCACTGTAGTCTATTATAGAGTAAGCTTAACATTATGATCCTATACTGCGATCTGCAAAATCTGCAAACTGGACTAACAGCCACAGAAAAAAACATAACAAAAAAAAAAACTTTTCAGTAAGGATAAGAAAATATAATCTTGTGCACAATGAATGAATGAACTGATATTTGCTGTGTTTGATTTGGGAAAAGATGCGCACCATTGACTTACCATGCTGTTTAATAAAATTTGCTCACATGCAGCAAAATCATTTAAGAGTATTTGAGTTTTCATTCAATTATTTTTGGGTCTTATCTCACTGTTTAGGATATGAAAATCATAAGTTCTAAGGTGACTGAAATAACTTGACAGTGTAGTCATTTACCCCCTCTTTCTTATGAAATTTGCTGTATACTCTAAAATGCCACAAAAATGAATGCATCAAGCACAGACAAGCAGAAGGGTGAAGCAGAAGGGACTGAAAGGCTGTACAGCTCTCACTGTTGCTGGACCCTGTGGTAGTTCAATATTAAAGACCTGCACATGGCCCAGTCTTTCATTCAGTGAATAGGACATTACATATTTTACTTGCTTTTGCGGTAGTTCCTGGAGGATTTATCTGAACTTATACGTATATGTGTATTTTCATATGTACATATCCACATTTACTCATCCAGACTTCATTCACAGTAAGAGATGAGAAAGGAAACATTTTTGGACACAATTTATTTCTATATCAGTCACATGAGTCACATTATTAAGATGTCTGTTTCTTTGAATTTAATCTCATTTGTCTGTTTGCTTAGGTAGATTTTGTTTCTTTGCAATGAGCATCAAAAATGCCAGTGGGAAACAAAAAGACCAAGATAGAACCCTGGAAAAATTTTGACAAACTTACATAAATTTTTTATGGATTGTCTAACATTGATGTATTTTATTTTACTCTACTTTGTTTTTAAACTCTGTAGGAAAGTCTCTTTTTAAAGCAAAAAATTATTTTATCTGAAACTAAATTCTTGTAAGTCTTGCTCAAATTGTCTTGGAATTAGAAAGCCAATATTGAGAGACTGGGGCCAAAATGAAATCAATTGGTGCCTCTCAATTGATTTAAAGGAGTGTAATCCTACAATCCTGTTACCAAATTACCTGGGCTATAACACGCTTCCCAAAGGAATCTTAACTTTCCATTTAAAAATGTGAAAATACAAGGAACAGGTGATGTTATTTTGAGGCTTTCTTTCTACTTTATATTTTTCTGTTTATTTCACTTGGCTTTACAATGTCATAGCAGTATCACCGTATATTATAAATGCACTTTACTAAAAAGAAAATAAAGTCACCATTGAAAATCACTAATCTTTCAAAGGAACTTCACAAATTTTTGTGACTATTTCATGACTTGTAGTATAACAGAGGTTGTGCAGCCAAGCAAACACCTTCCCAGCAAATCCTGTTACCAGCCAAAATGGTTCTCAATTACTTTGAAGCAGGGCAGGTCTGAGGACAAACAAAACAATTGCATAGGTACTCAGGTGATAGTGCTTACAGGGAAAGGACGCTGGCATGATCCAGGTAATACTGCAAGCCAAGTAGTTTTCAGAAAAGAGATGTTTCCTAACCTTAGTCCTAGTAAGGACTCCTCAGAATAAAAAGCATTTTAATTTATCCACTGTATTGTAGTTTCCTATGAATTTTTAAAGGTCATAAAATGATAGCTTTAATCTGGATTGTATGCGATAAATGTAATGTTACTGCCTAAGGAGTAGCCTGAGCTCAAAACAAGGAAACTATACTGGTTTTCTTTCACATTCCAGTCACAGTTCCCCAGATTTGACACACTATAACAATCAGATAATTCCTATAGAAGTCCTTGTGAGATAGATCTTTTATTTTAAGGGATTAGAAAGTGCATATTCTTTATTAATAATTTCACACTCAAAATATACTTTAAAACCATAATTGGTATTCCAATACATATAATTTATCATCTTAATATATTCTTATTTCCATGCACATACATTCTTTGTATTCTTCATATATTATTTCCATAGGTATTTATATCCTTACTTACATTGTTGAAGCATTTTAAATATGTCCAAGACTAACTTCCTCTTCCCTATTTTCTTATACTCTTTGTTTGCATGATGTATTGTGCTCCTGAAAAGGGTTTACACCATGTAAACTGAACGAGTAAGACCTGAAGAAGCTCAGTACCAGCTTAAACAGCTTAAGTTAAAAGTGATTTTTCTGTTGGAAATGTATGTGAAATATTTATGGATATCCAAGTTTTCCAGATAGAAATATTCTTGTAAAGAATAACTTGAATTGCGTCTCTGTACAACATTGTGCACACCATTCAATAAAGCCACCAAAATCTTAAATTTTGCATATTACCTACATTGCCAAATTTTCAGTTGTTTAAATACTGATCTCCCTGTGGAACCAATTCTTACAAATTCTCCCTGTAGCACCAGATGCAAATGACCAATGAAAAATAGTGGGTGTTCTTTTTGGAGGTTATATATTTGGACTGAACCTGAAATCAAGAAACTGTTCCAGGTAATTGTTCTGAAACGCAAAATATGTATGCAAAATAGACAGAGAAAATCAGGGGGTTCAGAGAGAAAATGCTGAGAATCAGTGTCTCTCCTAAGCTTGGAAGAAGAAAAAAACCAAAAATACATACCCATATAACCAGTTTACCCTCTGTATTTACCATTTCTTCATATTTTAGGGTAATGTCCCACACAAGGGTATTTAACACCTACAGCCATCATGAATTTGTCAGCAACAAACTGTGTCAAACCAATCTAATATCCTTCCATGACAGAGGAACAAGCCTTGCGGCAAGAGACAAAAGAGATGTCATATCTTTACTCCAGTGGGGTTTTTGATGCTGTCTCACATTACATTCTCTTAATAAAGTTCAGAAAACATTGTCCAGAGGAAGCTGTTGTAACAGATGTAAAAGTGGTTCCAAAAAGACAATAGTACCACTGTTTCACTAGCACAAAGAAAGGATGACCGAACTAAGAACCTGTATTTGCAGCCATAGAATATTGTCAAGGCTAACCTGATGATGCAAGAAATATTTGTTAAATTTTCAGATTATACTAAACTGGAAGAGATTGCGAGGGTTTTGGAAGGATGAAAATTCAGAAGAGTCTTAATGGGTTGAGAAAAAGGCTGGAAAAATAAGATGCAATTTATTGAATACACAAAAGAGTAAGTGTAGGAAAGAATTGATATATCAATTGAAACAGAGATGTTGAGTAGGTAATATAAGTGGGTAATACACCTGCAGAATCTGAGGATCATATGTAAAATATCAGTTAACATGTTTCTCTATAGAAAAAAAAAAAAAAAAGAGGAAAAAAGAAGGGCAATTAGCCTATCCTGTCCATTTCAGCTGAATAAAGTGACCAGCATAATTAGGCAGGTGCACAGAGACTCTGTAAGGGTAATGTAAAAGCTAATCATAAATTTCATGTAGAGTTTGTCCATGCACCTGTATGCTACATGATGTAATAAGGATAGGACAATAAAAAGTGATAGTGTTGTATATTGCAATCAAACAATGGAGAAAACCTTCAGCTATTTATTTTGAAATTATCTAACATTCACTATTTAAAGATATTGACTTAAAAATAATTTTAAAAAAAAATTGTATTTGTTTCTTACACTTTCAAGAGGTTTCAAGGTAAATCTATACATTGAGGCAAAAAGATGTTCAAAAAGTAACCTAGGTTACTAGATCAGTCACCATCTCTATGGCTTTACAGTTATCATAATCACTGATTTTTTTTTCAGTTCAGGGCATCATAAGTCATCACAGACAAGCTCACAAAGTGTGAGGCACCCTCTACCCTATGTACCTCCACAGTACCATATTCTGGCCTTTGTCATTTTCTCAAATTCCTGCAGGCCTCATGTTCTGTCCCTACACATGCAATACCTGCAACCACTCTGATGGGCTAACATTAATTCAGACACTTTTAACTGAAAGAAACTAATTCAGAAAGGTAAAAGTTAACAAAAATAATAAAAATATTTAGTAACACAGGGTATCACAAGGAGCATAGATATGACCTAGCATATATTATTATGAAAAATAAGTAAAGACAATCTGTGACACCTGAACTAGGGAAAAGAACATGGTCCTAGCCCCTGTTCATAAAAGTAGCTTCAAAGTGTATGCAAAGAGCTTTAAGAACCTTTGGAATGACACATATGAACACAAAGTACAGTGCTATCAAACAAGTTATGATAAAAACAATTTGATTACAGCAAAGGATTAATTTACATGCAGCATCCATTCCCCAGGCTGTAGATATAGGTGTAGCCTATGTACAGGCTAAAAGGAAAGGCATCTCAACAAAATGACTAAAAGAAAGAGAAAGCTCATACAGGGCTAAAGAAGTTGTCCTCTTCTGGTTGTATTCTGCACATGAAAATAGATTCTGGGAAAAGGACTATATTCTTATATTATAATCTCTTTAAGCATCACTGTTGAAAGTTAATTAAATTAAGCAAAAAGAAAAGACAAACACAAAAAATGTCCTGATAAGAACAGTTACATAATTAACTTTAAAAAATTATTCATATGTATATACAAGAATGACTATTTCATCTATGAAAAATTCAAAACAAAAATAGATTATTTCTCTAGGAGTGAATATGTTTTAAGTAATCAACTCCCTCTCCATACATAACAGAAGACAGTTTTGGAGCACGAATTAAAATGATGAGAAGAAGAAAGAAGGTAACAATAAAACAGTAGGAAATTAAATATTAAAGAACTTGTCACTGATACTAACATTCAGTGTAAGCCTTGCTAAATCAGCAAACAGTAGATCTGAGGCATAAATATTCTAGTTCCTGGTAAAGTAAAAAGAAAAATAGTTATTAGTCATGCACTTGTGCATTTTTCTAACATAGTGTGGTTTATATGCTTTCTAAGGGTTTCTCACCCATTTGTTCAATGGGTTGTAAAATTAGTGACACAAGAACTCAAAAAATTAAATATTTTACATTACTCAAACAGGTTCAGAAATGAGATAAATTTAGCGAAACACTTCAAGACAGCTGTGCTAAAATTAATACAGTTCTCTAAATTCTTTGTTAATACACCAATGGATATGTCCACTAAATATCAATCATCTGGCTAAAAATCCACACCTCATATAATGGAATTAGTTGATTTAACAAAGGCAACTTGCAATAGGATAGTGCTCTGTCACAAAAGAGCTTTATTCAAGGAAGGCAAAACAACCAGGGAAAACAGATTTAGTCAAATAAACTAAAACTGACTATTAATGACGTCGAAGTCGGGCACGCAGAGGTCCGACCACCTCCCAAAGGGAGAAGGGTTGAGGGTAAATTGGGATATCTCCCCACCAGGCTCGCAAGCAAACACGGAGACCGAAATGAGTATTTAATAAGTTTATTACTAAATATATTCTAATAAAACCCTATTTACTCTACGGAAATATTACGATATTAAAGAAGACCACGCCCACCCATTCACTCCCTCTCACCCACCGAGAGATAAGGGCAAATAAGGACTTAATTATATCAAGATACGACCTGTATGTGTGGATGGTGTGTGTGTGTGTGTGTATGTGTCGTCATCTGTCTTTTCGGCGTTCGACGATGGTCTCCGTGGAATGGCGATGATGCCCGACCGGCAGACCTGGACTGTTTTGATGATGTCAGCAGCTTCTAGCTTTTCGGTGCAACTGGAGTTTCTCTCTCTCTCTCCCTCCGACGGTGGCGTCGGCTATAGTTTTTCAGCGCAGTTTCTTTGGTGCAACTTTTCTGGCAGCACGCTTTTTCTAGCAGCGCAGCTTTCGGTGCAGTTTCTTCGGCACAACTTCTTCTTCGGTATAGTGCTCCCAGCTTGGAGCGACTTTTTCTGGCGACGCAGCCTTCTGTGGCGTGGCTTTCTGCAGCCAATGGCCTCTTGTCACAATTTCTTCTTCTTGCTGCAACTTGCAGCTTTTTCTCTGGATTCTTTCAGTTTTGACTCACGGCGGCAGCTCACGGCGGTGGCAGCGATTGCGCAACTCACAGCCAGCGGCGGCTCACGGCTTCTTTCACTCCCCTGGATTCCTAGAGCAGTGGGAGTCAGCAGTTCTGCCCGGCGGCTGCTCCCTTCTCTCTGGCTGCTTGGTTTCTTCAGGGGGCTGCGCTGACAGCTCAGTTCAGTTCCCTCCCCACCTCCTCCTCACTCCTCTCCGGCAGCGGCGGAGGGAGGGGGGGGTGCGCTCAGCAGGAGCGATGTGCTCCCTTTGTGCAGTGAGGCGGAAAAGAGAGCGATTGTTTACTTTTTCAAAATTTATATCTGGTGTTATCACACTTCTGTCTTCCTGGAGGATTTATGCAGAATAGATTTATGGGAAATCGAGTTTTTTGCTCACTGTTTTAATAAGGCAGAAAAATCATGTGGTCGGTTCACCACAAATGATTTCTTCACTTGTTTACAGTTAGCTAAAGAAATATATTCCATTCTTTAACCACTGAATTGTCTACAAAAACTGAGATATAATTTGAAGGGATATACTTTTAACTGTCAATAATGAAAAAAATTTATTTATTTATTTGGCTTTCTAAAAGAGAAAGAGCATGTTGGGTCCTTCATTTCAATAAGGGCTTGCAGCCCAGAAGGCCAACCATATCCTGGGTTGCATCAAAAGAGATGCAGGAGACCAGCAGGTCAAGGGAGGTGATTCTGTCTCTGTAATTTACTCTCATGAGACCCCACCTGGAGTACTGCAGCCAGCTCTGGAATCCCAAGCACAAGACCTACATGAAATTGTTAGAGCAGGTCCAGAGGAAGGCCATGAAAATAACCAGAGGACTAGAACACCTCTTTTATGAATAAAGACTGATAGAGTTGGGCTTGTACAGCCTGGAGAAGAGAAGGCTAAGGAAGACCTTGTTGCAGCCTTTCAATACTTAAAGAGCACTTACAGGAAAGATGGCAAGAGACTTTTTACCAGGGTCTGTAGTGATAGGACAAGGGGCAATGTTTTTAGATCAAAAGAGGGTAGATATAGATTGGACATAAGGAGGAAATTTTTATGATGAGGGTGGTGAGACACTGGAACAGGTTGCCTAGAGAAGGTGTGGATGCCCCATTGTTGGAAGCTAGGGGTGGCAGTTGGAGGTTGATGAGGCTTTGAGCAACCTGATAAAGTGAAAGATTGTCCTCCATAATCAAAGAAAATATAGTTAATGACCATGCTACATCCCTTAAACCTACACAAGCCTATGGGGCTAGATGCAAGAGTACTGAGGGAGCTGGCAGAAGTGCTCACCAAGCCACTTTCCATCATTTATCAACAGTCCTGTCTAACTGGGGAGGTCCCAGTGGACTGGAGGTTAGCATATGGGACACCTGTACACAAGAAGGGCCAAAAAAAGGATCTGGGGAACTACAGACCTGTCAATCTGACCACGGTGCCAGGGAAGGTTACGGAGCAAATCATCTTGTGTGCCATTATGCACCATATACAGGACAATCATGCAATCACTCCCAGTCAGTACAGGTTTACAAAAGGTAGGTCCTGCTTGACAAACCTGATCTCCTTTTGTGATAAGATGACCCCACTAGTGGATGAGGGAAATACTGTATATGTTGTCTACCTGGACTTCAGTAAAGCCTTTGATACTGTTCCCCACAGCATAGTCATAAAAAAACTGTCTGCTCATGGATGGGTGTGTGCTCTGCTGGTTAAAACACTGGCTGAACAGCTGGGCCCACAGACTGGTAATGAATGGAGTTAAATCCAGTGGCAGCCAGTCACAAGTGGCGTTCTCCAGTGCTCAGTATTGGGGCCTTGTTCTCTTTAATATCTTAATAATGATCTTGATGAGAAGATAGAGTGCACCCTTAGTTAGTTTGCAGATGACACCAAGTTGGAAGGAAGTGTCAATCTGCTTGAGGGTAGGAATATTTTTCAGAGGGACCTGGACAGGCTGGATTAATGGTCCAAGGCCAATGGCATGAGCTTCAACCAAGTGCTGGGTCCTGCACTTGGGCCACAACAACCCCATGCATTGCTACAGGCTTGGGGAAGAGTGGCTGGAAAGCTGCCTGGCAGAAAGGGACCTGAGGGTACTGATTGACAACCAGCTGAATATGAGACAGCAGTGTTCCCAGGTGGCCAAGAAGGCATCCTGGGTTATATCAGAAATAGTGTGGCCAGCAGGACTAGAGAAGTAGTCGCACCCCTGTACTTCGCACTGATGAGGCTGCAGCTTGAGTATTGTGTCCAGTTTCGGGCCCCTCACTACAAGAAGGACATTGAGGTGCTGGGGCACATCCAGAGGAGGGCAACTAAACTGTTAAAGGGCCTAGAGCACAA
>VZZY01006493.1:0-41966 GCA_013400335.1 Eurystomus gularis | reverse complement strand
ACTGAATACGACATATATGGGATACAATACCTCATTGGTGAGTTCAGGGTCACCTGTCCTGTCCACTCCTCACCACAGGTGCGGTGTTTTACTTTCTGCACCCCAAACGTGGTACGCAAGATTTAACAGTGACTTCTAGAAGCAGACACTATCTGTGAAAATATGCTGTTAACTTCGGAAAGTGAAGTTACTTAGGAGAGACTTAGCTGAAAAGTAAAAGTCACTGAATAGAATTAGTTCTGTTCTAACTCTAACCAGGACACAGACCAAGGACAAATTCTGTCTGCGTAAATACCTATTTTTATTGACAGGGAATTATTACATATAAACTATGTAACACAGTATCAAATAGTGTATTTATATAATAGTCCAGTTTAAATAAAAATCATGGTTTTTTTCAGCAATGTAACTCAGTATTATGCATTACATCAGGTACATTAAGCAGCAAATATTTCAGTCTTCTGGTCAGATAACACACTTATTTATGTTAGAACCCATGGCATCTTCTTCAAGCTGTATGTTCAGTAATATCAAATCTCACTGTGCTCATTATTTTTTTTAACCTATATTCAAATTATCAAAACTTTGTTGTCTAGACCTTTATGCATGAGGTAGAAATAATTCATCTCAGAGTCTCTTACCTGTCACAGACCAGCTGGTCTAGACAGACAGATCTAGTCTGTGATCATATTTGCACAGATTGAAATCTGGAGAAAGCAAGTGAAGAAAGTGTAGTTACCATGTATGTCAATAAATCAGGATCTAGATTCACGTCACTGAAACCAGAATATGTTTTACAAAAAAAACAGAAGGAATGAAATGTGTTTCTATACACAGCCAAGCTTAGTATTCTTTGATGTCTTGTCTTAAATAATACCTATATCTTGTAGAGGATTAGTTCACACTGGTGAATTTCAGCCAAGAACTATTCCTCTTGAGGAATTTCAGTGAATCATTTTTTTGCAAGGGAACTACAAATATCTACTACACACTGAGGACTAAACTCTGCTTCCCTTAAATCAATGAAAGTTTTGTTTGCAGCATCAGTAGGATTAGAATCAGACCAGAGACCGTATATGTGTATTTTTTGTCCCAGGTTTACAATGAGTCCATTTCTATTTGTACATATGAGCGTAGGAGTTGAACTATGTAGCTGCAATTATCTGTGAGGAACAAGCTGGAAATCAAATCTCCTTTGGGATCTCTATTAGATAAACATAAAAACTCCAACACAAAAGAGCAGCCACATTTATTAAATTATGTATTTTATGCTGGTAAGTATAGATTTTATTTATTTATTTAAAATGAAACTGCCTGTCTTGATCTGTTCTTAACCTCAGCAGTATCTGCAGATACTCTTTCTTTCACATTCTCTTAATTTGGACTGTTTTTCAAAGGCATCTAAAACATAAAGAAGCTTATGTCCCACTTGACTGCTGTGATAGCAAATTCATAAATGCATTGTACAATGATTGCTATGTACATGTAATTGAAAAGAATAAAAACAAATACTAGATTTGAAGTGTGGTAAAACAGTTATGTTTTGCCACAGGTAGAAATTTCATAGATTCATAGATTCATAGAATGCCAGGTCGGAAGGCACCTCAGGGATCATCTAGTCCAACCTTAAGTGTAGTTTAAGTGAGATGAGCCAGCACTCTGTCAAGTCTTGAAACTGTCTAATGCAGAAGTCCACCACCTCCCTTGAGAGAATATTCCAATATTTAATTGTACTTACTGTAAAAAACTTTCTTCTAGACTCCAATCAGAGAAGCTTGCAGCCATGACCCCTTGTATTTTCCATGTGACTCCTTGTAAAAAGGGAGTCTCCTTCCTCTTGGTAGCCACCCTTCAAATACTGGTACATTGCTTTTATGCAGTGTATACTGCAGATCTCATCAGTGTATTTCTTCTAACCTTCTGCATTGTTAACATCACAACAATCTCATATATTTATAAAAACTCAGCTTTCATTAACTGTGAAAATTTACCTGCCACCTTTCCATTCCAAAGTTTCTAATTTATAAGATATGCTAATTTTGCAATAGATTATTAATATTATTTGGGGAAAACTTCAGAAAAAAATGCTCACATTATTTGATCAGCAAGGTCACTGAAAAATACTGCATTCTGATGAATTTTTTGTACCAGTAACAGCATATTAAATGCACTTATCTTTCAATAAAGTTCTCTACTTGGCTTAAGAATTTTAAAGGAAAATATACTTACATGATCAATTGCCATCAACATTAACAAATAGGCACAAAAATTTACACCTACAAAATTTATTTTATAATCTAACATCAGCAATGCTACAGGGTTAAAGCTGGCCAGTTAAGCAATTTCATGGATCTTTCCTTCTTCTAGGAAGTCAGGATTGATTAAATATTCTCTGGTTCCCAGCTCACGTATTTTAAGGTCTTTCCTTCTCTGTGTCTTTCTCTGATGGAAAAGGAAAAAATGTGACAGAGAGTTAATCCATTCATGAGTCATATGTGTCAGACAAGAATTAAAGCCAAGAATAAATTATAATAATTATATAAACTCTGCATCCTTAAAAGCCAAGACAATTAACATGCAAAACATAGTAAATTCCTGCCAAGACAATTAACATGCAAAATCAAGGTCATTAAGGCCAGCAGCAAGGGCAGATGCTATTGGAGAGCGGAATTCTTGTTTACAGTGTTAAAATAAGAAGTATGAAGGTGAAACAAGAAAAGGGACAATTCTTTTTTTTTTTTTCTTTTTTTTTTTTTCAAATGAGCAGAGACAGCCAGGCTAAGAATAAACAATAGGAGAAACATAGTGGGTAATACTTAGGCCCTGCTCGAACAGGAAAACTTATTGGTATTTAAAAATGATCTTTCGAACCCAAAGGTTTTGTATGATTTGAGACAGAGGAGAGGAAAATAATATGTCAGCTATTTTAAAGCAAGAAGAATATTTCTCTGAGTGACTGACTAGACAAAAGGGTCAAAGAGATGCAAAGGAGTCTAAAACCACACAGTGATGTAACATGTCTGGGTTTTTCTGGATTCAATTTTTCTAAGCACTGTACATGCTATATTATGTAAATTGCCTCTTATCTGTATCTGATTAAATATATTAATAAATCCTGTTTTTCATTAGAATACTGGAATCGTTGGATTTTTCAGGGAATATTATGTAGTCTAGTCCAAAGAGATGAAATAACATTTAAGGTTTAGGATGATATCATGAAATGAAAGCATCTGTAACTATGTGGCATTCTCAGCAGAAGGGATTCAGAAGTTATCGCCTGGATGGCAAGAGGTTACAGCCAAATGGCAAATGCTGTAGGCAGGGTTCCCTAAGTTTGTCATGTTAAGAGAACAAGCCACTAGCTGTCAGATACCAGGAGTTTTTTTCTTTTTTCTTTTTTTTTTTTTTCCACCTTGTTTACTTTGTTACGTATGGGAGAAATGTGGTAAATGAACAAATATGTAAAGCAGGACCAAAAGGGGAAGAACACAGAAAGACAAAGGAACAGCAAAACAATGACAAAAAAAACCCAGCAGTGGAAAAAAAAAGAGACATAGAGGGAAGGACAGGAAGTAAAACTGAAGGTGAGGTAACTGAAATATGGCATGATGTTGCAACTACTTGATTATGCAATCCATCATTCTATTAAGGTAAGCTTCCTTATTTTGCTTCAAGGTACTCTGAAGTAAAATAATTCTTGTTGAGGCCATAGAATGTTCTGTACCCTAAAGAAAGCATCTCAGAAGTATATGCAATCCAGGATCACTGCTATGTTAAATCTGCACCAGCTGTACACTGATGAGAGATAGTATTCTTCATTTTCAGTGTTGGTCTTAACCACTCCCCTGCCTGCAGAGTTCGTTATGTGCATGTACTGTACAGTTCCCACTAGGATAGTACATGGACAGCAGAGTAGCACTTTTTCCATTTATGATAAAGTAAAAAAGTACAAGTCTTGTCAAGTGTCATTCATGACACCAGTCTCTGTGAGTAGCTAGATGCCTGTGTTTCACTGGGACTCAGACAGCTGTGTAGTTCTGGCCATTTCCATTATTGCTACTAATTGTCAGGTTGCCCCTTAAGGAAATATATCAAAGTGGATATGAATTGCATGTGTTTCAAAGCACCTGTTTCTCCCTTGAAGTTAAGGTTAACAAAGAAACGCTAATTCTGTGGAGAGGAAGATCTTTATCTCACCAATGGTGCACAAGAAATTCTCACCAGAGTGCCTTATTTGTCATGAGCACACATATTGCAAGTATAGAGGAACCTGTGTACATTCTGCCTGGCACTCTTCACTCTCTTCATTGTCACTCAAATTAACAAAGATGCTTTTTGAAGCTGCTGGAATAATTGATCAGTCTTCTCCAAAATTCAGTTTTCCAGTCCCTCCATTGAGTATATTTAGACAGCTTTTGGGGATTAGTATTTCCTGGAAACATAGAGTGGTTTGAGCTGGAAGGGACATTAAAGATCATCCAGTACCAATTCCCCTGCCATGGGATCTACCTCCCACTAGGCTGGGTTGCTCAAGGCCTCATCCAGCCTGGGCTTGAACACATGCAGTGATTGAGCATCCATAACTTCCCTGGGCAACCTTTCCAGTGTCTTACTACCCTCATAGTGAAGAACTTATTCCTGATGCCTAATCTAAATCTACTCTCTTCCAGTTTGAAGCCATTACCCCTCATTCTATCACTACAAGCCCTTGTAAAAAGTCCCTCTCCAGCTTTCTTGTAGGCTCCCTTCAGATACTGGAAGGCTGCAATAAGGTCTCCCTGGAGCATTCTCTTCTCCAGGCTGAACAACCCCAGCTCTCAGCCTGTCCTCATAGGAGAAGTGTTCCAGCCCTCTGATTATATTTGTGGCCCTCTCTGGACCCACTCCAACAGGTCCACGTCCTTCTTGTGTTGGGGGCAAAATTTGCCCTTGGTGAAGGGCAATGGTTGGTCGCCACCAACCACCTACTCATTTTCTATGTACCTTAGCAGGCCCTTCAGGAGGATCTGCTCCATAGTCTTGCCAGGCACAGCGGTGAGAGGTGTCTCTCTACAAGTTCTTCACAACCTATCTTCTATGATCTTCACAGATATTCTAAGTTGCCTACTTCTAAAATAGGTTCCCTTATTGTTTTCTGGTTGTACTTCTGTTTCCTTTCTCTGTCCTTACTATACTATTAACTCTATTCCAAGACTTGGATGTCATCGATGTGCTGTTCCATTTTTTCCAGATCATTAACAAGAACACTAAGAAGGACTTAATCTAAGATGAGACATTGCTTCCTAACTCAATAATTTCCTCCTTAACTGTGCACTTTGTTTATGATCTTTGACACAGCTTTTAATCAATATAAGAATGTTTCTGTGTATCAGAAGGGATTTAAATTAATTTTCCAGGTAAGATTTCATTGACACTACATCAAGTGTGTTACTAAAGTATTTCACATGTAACACTTTATTTCATCGAGTGCTTTTGTAGTTCAATTTTAATAAGCAATCAGGTTATAGGAGTAAAATATTATCTGTTTCCTTGATAGATGTAAAATGCTTTTTATACAGTAAAACTGCTGCATAGCAAGACTGGTTGTGCTCACCTTCAACAAGTTGTGAGGCTGGCTCATTGAAAGAGAAAAAAATAAAATAAAAAGAGAAAGAAAAAGGCAGAAAGAAAAAAAAGGAATATAGAAAAGTGAGTAAGAAACATTCTGAGCTAGGAAAAAAAGAATATCTGTACTACTATGTACTTTTGACTGTAGCCAAAAAGAGGATAAAATTCAATCATGTTTACCAAATATATCCACTTTCCTCTACCTTCTACCTTCTCCCTGTCTGTCTTCGTGCTTGAATCATAGGTGGTTCAGTGAGTTCCCATATTAGAGATTGACAGATACTACTTTTATGAATTTAGCAAACTTCTGCATCACTAAATTTCACAGTAAACCTGCATGGTACTCTGCAAGTACCAGTACTGTATATGCCTTGTGACAGTACTTCTTCCTGAATTTGATCACTTCATTTATGTTTCCACATTTTATCATTGTAAGAAGCAGTGAACAGACTTTCACTGATGGCCTCCTGCATGATTCATTATTTATATCCATGTATCATCATGATAAATTCATTATTTATATCCATGCACCATACGTACCATCAGTTATTATTTTTCCAGGATGTAGACTCACATATCTTTTATCTCTTTTTGTAAGAGATCCGTAACTCTGATTGCCTCCACCTCATCCAGTTCTTTTTCAGCTGATATTGACAGCTGAACATACAATTTGAGGCACAGGGGCATCATGGGTTTAAATAGTCCCTATAGAGATATTTCCTATTTCTCAGTGCACTTCATAACATTCATTTTGCTCTTTGACAGCTGTGAGTGTTCAGCTCATGTTTTTGCAGTCTGTGGACTAATAAATTTATCCACAAGAAAACACAGGATATCTTAGAATACCTCAAGTGATAATAACTCATCTGAAAGTCATCACTTTGTCACCCTATGGAGGGTTATTTTTTCCACTTGTGGATCATTTACATTTATAGACAGCAAACTTCATCTTTCATTTGGGTTTGAGACAGATCCCTTACTTTCTCTATCATAAAACAAAGACACTCCTTCAGCTTCTCTGCAGTGATTACTGGTTCAAAGAATTCATTTAACTTTATTCAACAACATTCACTTCTTTGGTAAGCATGGAAGGTAAAGTAAAGAAGAGGTACATGACCAACACAGAAAGCAAGCTCAAAGGGGAAATAGGAAGGAAATGGGAAAGGAAAAGAGACAATAAAAATGAAGGAGACAGTAAAATGATAAATTAATTTTTAAATGAGGAAAAGTAACCCATAAAATCTGAAACTCCCTGGACTACTTGAATGAAAAACACAACCATTTCTATATCAAGATGGAAAACTTATATTCTGCAGTTAGCTCAGGTCCTTTGCCCTAGACAACCACAGTGGAAATCTTGCATGTTCATTTGGATTTCTGGCTCTTGAATGATAAGATGGTTTGTTAGTGGATATCAATTGTAAATACTCATCCCCTTCCCATGTTTTATACCCTCTTGATGATGGGATTATTCTTGCTTTGTGGATAAAAATCTTTCTGAAACGTGTGACCTTTTTTTTTTTCCTCTTTGTATGGCAAGAGAATGCCTGGAGGTGGAGAGTTTCTTATGCAGATGAAGTTGAGTGTGCTGAGTCACTGTCCTTTGGTGTGTGACAGACTTTCTGAAAAAGGTTAGAGACAGCTTTAGTCTCTCTTCTGCACCCCAGGTACAGAATTAAAATATCTGTCCATCTTATTAAAGTGCTTCTGATATGTCATTTTTTAATTGAAACACGTCTTTCAAATGAGCTGAGTTTAGCCAGTTTTAAATACATTGTACATGGAATATGATGCTAGGCCTCTTTTTCCTTGTTTCATTAATGGCTAAACTGCTTATATAAAGTTCAGTCTAAATATAACATCATTTTGTTCTGAACATGCCTTTTTAGAATGTTTACTTGGCATTTGCTAGATGAGCCCTCTAAATAATCTAATTCTATGAAAAGCTTCATCAAAAGGTCATTTTCTAATGCTGAAAAAGTCACCATGAATTTCTTCTGAAATTACCTCTTTTTTTTTCTCAGACTGCTGGTCTAACAGCCCCCAGATCTGCATTATACCTCTTGGGTCCTTTTCTGCTAGGGGTATTTGAATGCTCAAGGGGATATTTATCAGTGAACACAAATTGAGGAATGGTAGCAGAGAGATGTCTTTTGTGACAAGTAGGTTCAAATGGCTGAGACAGCTTCAATGCAGCACAGAGAGTCATTTGCTCCTGAGGCATTACTGATGCACAGGAATGGTTGTAGCCATTCAGGGGCCAGAAAAATGTGCAGTCAGTGACCTGTAACCATTCATTTGTTTGCTACCTACAACAACTCTGACTTCTCTGATTTGCGTAGAGGCAGCGAGACTGTTTCCCGATAGACATACAACTGATCCTCTATACCATAAGCAGATTGATTCCTTGTATGATACTCCTGATTTACTACAGTAATATACCTTCTTTTTATCCTACACCTATTCTCTAGGTGCCTTTTCCATGGATTTTTCCTGTAGGACTTTATGCAAGGACCTACATATAGAAAACTTATGTGTTCAATTCAGCTATCACATTTTTCTCCCTCTGCTCCAGTTTCTCTCTTCCTCTTTCATCTTATGCTTCATGTAAGCATTTTTTTTAATTCAGAGTTACGTAACCATTGAATTTTGTTGGAGCCCTTGTCTTCTTAAGTGACACTAGGGCAAAAATAAAATGACAAGGAAGACCGTACAATTGAAGAAGTAATTGCACAGTGAGGCCTCGTAGTAATTACTAGAGTAGCAGCAGGTTTTTGATTTGTTTGCTGGTTGGTTTCTTTTTTTTAATGACAATATGGTTTTTGTTTATAACTTTGTAGCTCTAATTTACCCAAGATAAGCTCTTGGTGGTAGTGGTAATGGTTATACAAAACCCTCAGATGGATGGAATATATAGGACATTATAACTATACAATAGAACAGATCCCTCTTTCAAAGTGCCTGTTAAATAAAAAGTCAACTGGCAGGCAGAGGGAAACAAAAAAGAGTGGACTTTATGTTAGTAGAAGATAAGGTTTTGGGTTTTTTATTAATTAAATTATCTTAAACTCAAACTTAAGCAGCTGTATTACTCTTCTTGATCTTCCACCATCCTTGCATATTCTGATAATTTCACTTAACTATTTCCATCTTTTTCCACCAGTTAATGAAGAGGCATTGAAGTTGTTCTTTGAAATGCATAGAGATGAGACTATTATCCTAAGGTTAGCCCAGTTTTATGTTTAAAAACACAAACAAAATGAAACCCTCAGCCCAACAAAACAAGGTTATTTTAATTGGGCAGTCTTGTGTTATACATAACTTCTGCTGTGGTAATTTGAAATAAGCTTTTGTTAGCTTTTGTGCTGTATTTTTAAGTACACATTGATTTTCAAAATCTATGGAAAGAAAATAATAAAAGATATGACTGTCAAACTGTAGGCAATCTCACCTGAACGTGGTGTGATAATTTAGTGTGTTCATGACAAATCTCTTACTTGATTAAGTGGTTTCAATCTTTACTAGTAGAACAATGTTTTGCAAAAATCTGCTACAAAATATGGTCTCTTAAGTCTACAAGAAGCATTCTGAAACAAAACCCTTTAATGTGCTTAGGAATTAATGTTGGTTTTCCTGAAGTGCCATAGATAAACTGTTTTATTTTCTTATTTATCTCTCCAGAGTGCAAACATTTTGTCCACCACTTCTGTGTCAGATCATATCCTCTTCATTCAGAATATGTAAACTGTTTTACTTGGCCCTTGTTTCTGAAGTGAAAAGATCAAGTGTAACATAATCTCATTTGAATTAACATCATCTATTCCAGGTGCATCATTATTTTTCACATGACTATGAAGACTTGCAATAATTATCTCAACTTGAAAATCTTAGCTTTTTTCTTTTTTTTTTTTTTTCAGTTAAGATTGCAATGATACACACAGTAGAAGAACATGGAACCAGCTAAGGAGAAAGTACACAATACCAACACAGTGGCTGTGAATCATATTTATAAAAAGCAGGTCAGCTGGGCTGACAACTCCAATATTAATGCTACATGAAAGTGCACATCGTGTGTATTATCTTTCCACGTGGCCTCTATTAATGTAAATACAATACATGAGCCCAAAGTTCTTAATTCATTACAGGATACTCAATTTTTGCATCTCTTTGCTTTGCCAATTTACTAAGGATAAGTTTTGTGTTTTCCAGGAAGACTAGGGCAAGAAGGATATGTTTGAATTAATTCCATTTGCAGTGGAAATTAATTCCATTTGCTCTACCTGAAACCAAACTAAAAGTTTGATAGGACATTTAGGAAGCAAAAAAGAAGTAATTCAAAATATTACTAGTGAAGCTTTTGTCTTGATGAACTCTGTTTCCTGCACACATGAGTATTGCATTAACAACTTGTCCTCAGGACAAAATTTAAGGCCTACCAGGTAAACAGAAGCTACCCACATGCATCCAAGTAACCAAGCAGTATACATTTATCATGAATAAATGGTTTCACAGCAATCAAATATCCTTCTCTGACAGGTAACAGATGTCATGAGCTCAAGAGAAGTGGTAGGTGTCATGCAGCTTGATTTAAGGAAAGCTTCAAATATGGTGTTTATGAAATGAAATGAACATGCTGTACATTAAACTACTATTACTGGCTGAAAAGCCATTCTCAGAGCAGCTAGTAATGGTTTACGGACAGAGGGGAGAAATGTGTTTACTGGGATTCTGCAGGGATCTAGCCAAGGTCTGGTGCTGTTAAAATTTCTGTTAGTAATCTGTTGATGGAATAGAGTATATTCTTATTGAATTTGCAGATGACAGGAAGAACTGCAAGAATACTGGAGGATAGGAATGAGTTGAAAATTATTTAGACAAGCATAAGTGTGAACTGGAAAATATGTAGTATTGCATAATATACATTGTGTCCCTGTGAAACATAAGGAGGATTTCATGTTGTCAAACACATTTCTCTCTGCTCAGCATTTTTAAGCATTTTAAGCATTTTTAAGTCCTCAGACTACTTCTTCAGTTTGGGGCACAAAATTGTAAATAAGAGATGTATGGATCAGTAAGCATCAAGGATGATCTATGTCTGGAAAACACAAGGAAAACTTTTTGAAAAATGTAAATGTTTAGCTTAGAGAAACACTGGGCATGAGAATTCCTATTCTCAAGGATATAAAGAGGCTTCTGCAAAGAAATCTGCTTTCTGTACCCATAGTATGTGATGAGGGAATATGATGAGGACATAGCTATATTAAAGAACATTCAGTTTAGGTATTGCAAAAAGCTTCACAGCAAATGTGATGAAGCACTGAAAGAGGCAGCTTAGGGGAAGTTACAAACATTAATGATGTAATTAAGATCAAGCTAGACAGTCTTTATTATGGCGGTGTGGGGGTGGTCTGGAAGGCTTCCCAGGATTTCCTTCCTCACCAAGAACTTTATTGTATTCTTGTAAAATTACACATATCTTCAGCTTTTGAATAATAGCGAGGAACACTAAGTGTTCTTTTTCCTGATGGGAGTTCAAAGAGGGGACATTTTTTTAATGTATAACTTGTTTCTTGTTTTAATTACTGCATTTTTTTCCTTGTTTGTCTTCTTACTTTCACTTTTTCTCTCCTCTTCCTATTTATCTCTTCATCTTTATTTTCATAAAACTTGTGTCTTATGAGCAGAAAAAAACTGTTGAAATTAATCACCTTTTCCTGAGTCTCACCCAGGAAGTGTATTCATTTATTTTTGGATGAATTCTGAACCATTGGCATGACTGTGCCATATGAAACACAGAAGCTTTAATATCAAACATTTTCTAAAGTTTGCAGGTTTTGCACAGAAAAAGGTATTTTTCAATTTCTTTTACCAACTGTAAATATTGACTGGACTGGGGAAAAAACAACCAACGAGCCAACTAAAAAAAAAATAATTTTTGAACCTTTCTAAAATGCCTAACCTATGATATCATTAATGTTGGGCATTCCAAATCTGAAAATCCAAATTATGTCAACAGTTTGAAAGTCATATAGTTTAAAATACAAACAGCAATGGGTTTTATTTGCTAGTTTTTCAGTATGTGAGCTGAACAAGATTTAGAACTGAGAAACAAAGATTCTTAAACAATTTCAGTAACAGGAATTTTAAAAATGCAAACTCTCTAAAAACTGTGTCATAGAAACATACTATTCAGGCACAGAGCAATTTTCTTTGCTCTCAGCCACAAGGAGTATTTTAAAACACATGTTTAGGACATTTTACCTCTCCAGCTCATCCACCAAAACTCAAAATTTTTTATTATCTTTATAGTTTGGTTATTATCCTTGCAATATATGATTCGTTCTTAATGTTGAGATTCAATGGGCTGAGTTACAATAAATACAAAACTTTTTGAAAGAAAACATAGCTTATTGTTTTCTCTTAGTTGTAAACTTAGAAGTTTAGAAAAGATATGAAGGTAATTCATTACAGTAATCTCAGAGAGCGAGAGAGAGATTCTGAGAAAAGCCAAGCTCAAGTTTATAGTCACTAAAAACTGCAGAAACAGAAGGCAGGTTACAATTCACATTAAGAGAAATGAGAGCAATTATTTCTGTGTGGTATTTTTGAGATAATTATTAGGGCAATTGTTATTATCTTTTTCATTTAAGAGTTATTATTGTGCTCAAAAGTTATAACAGCTGAAGTAGTTTTTTAAGTCCAAAGTTTGTCAGTGTCCCTATAAAGTATTGTCCCGTGAGAGACTCAGCGGGACAGTCAGAAGTCACAGTTCACCACAGGAACACATCACACTGATGTCATCTGCTGGGCAGCATTAGGACTTCCTCAGGGACAGGAAAGGAGCCAGTTACAACACTTCTGCTGACAGCAATTCAAGCATTATTTTACTCTTCCATCTGTTTATCTCTCTAGTCTACTATTTCTGTTCCTTATGGAGAAAGATCTTCTTCCATTCTCTGCTATTTCATTATTACTTCTGCATAGAAAGGCTGTCAAAAATGCCATTCTTCTTAATATTTGTCTTTAAATATACAGGAAGCAGGGCTGAGGGTTTTTTGGTTGGGTTTTGTTTTTTTTTTTTGCTTTGCAATAGACAAAAATATATGTTTTTTTCATTGAGTACAGAAGATACTGTTCTGTTCCATACAAAATAAATACATACAAATAGCAAAGGCAAGTCCACTGATAAAATCTTTCCATTTGCAATCTGAATTTCTGAAATTCCTGGGGAAAGGAAGGAAGGAGAACTTTCATTCTCATTTCTTTGTGGCTTGTATTTTCCAGCTCATTGGCTTGGTAAATGTGAGACCTTTAGGCCAAATTTGGGGCAAGTTTACATCAAATTCGCATTGAATTTGCATAATATATCTCTAAGAAAAAATCATAGTGATTTCAGTATCACAGTTTAAGATCTAGGTCTCATGGTCCTGTGAAGGTCAATGAAAGGCATTGACTTTGCTGTTGTAGGAGCAAGACTTGACCTATCCCTTTATAAGCTTGCTACAGTAGAACCAACATTTTGAATAGCACTTTGTTGTTTCAAAAGGATTTTTAAATATTAAGGTTATTGTGGGTTGACCTTGGTCAGCAGCCAGACACCCATCGAACAGCTCACTCACTCTCTTTTTGGAACAGGGCAGGAGGAGAATAAGGGATGAAACAGCCCATGGATAGAGATATAGACAAGGACATCGACTTGTTACCAACTACTGTCATGAGCAAAACAGAGGTAAGTTTAATTGAATGTTTTGCCAATTAAGATGGATCTGGGTAGTGATAAACAAAGACAAAAATTAAAACAACATCATCCCCTCACCCTCCTTTTTCCCAGGCTCAACTTCATTCCTTCACTTCAGACTCCTCTACCTCCTCCCTTCAGTGGTGCAAGGGGATCAGGAATGAGGCTTGTAGTCACCCCATAACAGATCCTTTCTGCTGCTCCTTTCTTCTCACATTTTTCCCCGTCTCCAATGTGGGGTCCCTCCCATCGGATGCAGTCCTTTAGGAAGCTGTCCAAAGTGGGTCATGCCCACAAACTGCTGTTCCTTTAAAGACATATCCACCTGCTGCACTCTGGTTGCTCCACAGGCTGCAGGGGCTGCTCTGGTGCCTGGAGCACCTCCTTCTCCTTCTTCTCTGATCCTGGTGCTCACAGGCCTGTTGCTCACTTTTTTTTTTTCTTCACTCTTGTGTTTGTATGGTGGTTTTGCCCTCTTTTAAATATATTTTCCCAGAGATGCCACCCACTTGGCTGATGGGCTCAGGTGTGTGTTGTGTCTGTTGAAGCAGCTGGAGCCATCTGTGTCCAGCACAGGGCAACTCAAGCCTCTCCTCACAAAGGTCACCCTACAGAGACCACAGCAAACACTAGTACTTGGACACCCAATTCACCTTCGGTAGTGAGAAAAGGAAGGAAGTGTACAGCCCTACTTTGTCTCCTGATACAACAATTGTCAGTAGCATAATGGATAATACAGTATGTCACCTTTTTTTTCAATAATCTCAGTGTCTCATCTCACAGAATTTGTAGTGATGCAGGGGCAATAGTTTTTTCACTACTCTCACAGATCACAGAGGCTACAGGTAGGGATGATATTTGCTGGAAGAGGAAGTGGGGGAGTTAATTCTGAGCCTGCTAGACAACATAGCTTGCCTCTTATAGGCTTATTAGATGTTTCTCCATTTTGCAAAGCCTGCATTAGATCTATCTTCAACTCCAGACACTCCTTCCCTTTCAGTAGCATGTCCATTTTCTCCACAACAGCTGCTGAACTAAATAGTTGTTCTGAAAAATACATGCTTGGCCACTGTTAACTTAACTGGCATGGTCAAAATTTCCTAGAAACATAAAGCATTTTCTGGGCTACCAGAGTTATTTCAAGGTTATTCTCAGTGCAGTATCTGAAGCTCTGTAGGGAAACATCCAAATTCAGAGCTCACCTGTGTATCATTCCTGCTTACTTATCTGTTTTTTCTACACTGGTACCTCACTAGCACCAATCCCCTTCCTCTGTTGGTTTCATCATCCTACCTTTTGTTAGGGGTGGAGAAAGGGTGTTTTTTTCTGGATTCTGGATTTTTTTCTTTATCATAAGGACTCTTTGCTGCTTAGTGTTCTAATTTCTTCTCCCTCTCTTATTTTCTGCTTCCAGCAGAAGGCCTCAGAAAACATAACCTCTCTGATGGACCTGTTTCAATAAATGTTATCAAATTATAGAATTGATTAGGTTGGGAAAGACCTTTAAAATCATCGGGTCCAACCTTTAACCTAACTCTACCAAGTCCACTGCTAAACCATGCCCCTAAGCACCGTATCTACATGACTTTTAAATACCTCCAGGGATGGTGATTCCACCACCTCCCTGGGCAGCCTGTTCCAGTGCCTGACAACCCTTTCAGTGAAGAATTTTTTCCTAATATCCAACCTAAACCTCCCCTGGCACAACTTGAGACCATTTCTTCTTGTTCTATCACTCGTTACTTAGGAGAATAGACCAGCACCCACCTCTCTACAACCTTCTTTCATATAGTTGTACAGGGCAAGAAGGTCTCCCTTGAGCTTCTTTTTCATCAGACTAAAATAGAATCATAGAATTATAGACTATTCTAGGCTGGAACGGGGAATCCCCAGCCCTTCTAGTAGGTCATTTCAGTTACCTATTCAGGTGCTAAGAAAAGGAACATTTCTCTTTGGTTTATTTGGTTCAACTAGATTTTGTAAAGCATAAAATAATTAACAGTGGTCCTCCATGTATGTTATGATAGGTTTTTATAATGCTCTGGCAGTACTCTTTCTTGGGCTTATCCCCCGCTTATCCTTGTACAATGTGGCTTAAATGTACTACAAATAAAATTGTCCCACTGTATGCTAGAACACTCTAATGTAGGAGGTGAACAAGCAACCCGTAGAGTACAGCTAAGGCTGCCCTGTATTATAAGCCATGTCTGAGGAGCTGAAGGATGCAAACTGGGAGTAATATAGATAAAACCAGGTACAAATGAGAAGCAAAATAGCCAGAAATATTTTTATTATCATTTGAACATAACTGACTGGGGAGGGAGAGGAGTAAGAGAAGGAAAAGGGACAGGTTTTGCCCCAAAATATCTATTAAATAATACATTTTACTGAAGTGTAGGTGATACAGTCTTGAAAGATCACATGTCTAAATTAATGAACAAAGGCCTGGAATCTCATCCTCTGTATTCCTCCCTATGGAGGCTTAATAACCTCCTTCTGCAAGAACATTATACAAAAGAAACAACTCAAATGTATTTGGAAGCAAACACAATGGAGGAAATGTCTCTCTCATTGTTATGAGAAGCTATGAACCATACTGAAAAGCTATATAATATTGTATTCAAATCACAGGAGGAAAGAAAATTTCAAAACAAAGTAAATTAGAGAAGAAACTAAAACCAGGAACCCAGAGGTACTTTACAGACTCTTCCAGAACAGAGTAGCTAGAAAATGCTCTAATTCGCAATTACTGTTCAACACACAGAGAAAGAAACCCTTAGAGTTTTTGTGTCTAAAACAAAATGTTATTTTTAAATCAATGGTGAAGAATAAGTTTAGAGAACTGCTTGACTCATCAGATATCTTTATCTTAGTTATTGTTGTGTGCTTTAAAATACTAGCAGTGTAACCATAATTACTAAATTTCAGGAAATAATGAAAGCATGCTGCAATTTCTGGAAGAAACTTTATGCAACTAAACACCATCCAGAGATGTTCATGACAGCCAGGCTGAGAGTTTAAAGTTATGAATCCTTCTAAAACCTGAGTAGTTTAAAATCCCAGTGTCGGCAGATGAGTTTGAGCCATCAGTGAAAGGCTTGAAATCTCAATGGACTTAAGTATACATATTTTAAAAGCTTCATTTAATCCTTCCTTCAGAGCAAACTTTAAGATGACTTTTTAGATAAGTTATGAATTTCCAGCTGTTATGTTTTCTGTTCTGCAAAAGCAAAACTTTTATTCCTTCTGTTTGTGACATGTATTTTAAGTGAAGGAAATCTACAAGGAGCAAATTTAAATTCCTGTTTGATAGCTAAAAAAGAGAGACAGAAAAAGCACTAGCTCTCTAATTGCTTTCTTTAAAGGATTCTCAAACTGCCCTTACAACAGACAGTAGTGGGAGCAGAACAGATTTCTTTATGTGAAAAGTATAGTCTATTTATCCCCAGCAAAGGGACAGAGGGAGGATACAGAATCATCCAAAAACAACAGATGGGAGATGTACTAAATCGCCTATTTCCTATGCTGTTTCTTATCCACCCATAAATGATCAAGTTATATCATATCACGTCATCCCAACAGACCTCTCTGCAACACAGTTTTTAGACCTCTCCCTGCTGTTCTTTACCATTTAATAAGTGACACTAGACCACCCTAGCTACATACCACTCTGCCCTGCAAGAGTATCAACTTGAACTATTAATCTGGGACTTTTGCCATCCCACATTTATGGGTAATCCCCCTCCTCCTGTGAGTGGCATTAACATTTTAGTGTTAACCTGACAAAGCTATTGTTTTTCAGAAGATGATATGGCTAAGTGAAATACTAAAGGTTTCATTAGCAATGAAAGGTAGCCTGTATCCATTTTTATGAAAGCTTGTAACACCACAAACTAGCTGCTCTTGTCTTCATACTACCCATTCATCTCACTATAGGCCATTATATAGGTTCTGCTATTACATTGTGATTGAAACTCTGTTATCCTGGTACTCTTCTTGAACAGTTTTAAGCAGTTAAATACAACTTCCAGCAAAATCAATGCATTCTATTTCCAGTTTTTGACAATACTGTTAAAGTAGCAGAAATGTGTTACAATGCTAGTATTAATGGCAGCCTTCAGGTGTGCCTCCAGTTTATGGGTACAGATAGATGTTGCAAAAGCTGACACACTAGCCACTTGTTATTTATGTCAAACGTAAAAGGCTATTTTATGAGATAGGTACAGATAGTGTGGAGAAACAGCTGCAGGAGACACAAAAGGGTTTGCCCAGTGGCAGCCTAAATATATTTCAGTGTTTCCTGCCAGGATCTCTCCCCCTGCTTCCATCAGCCATCTTGGGTCAGCTCCAACTGAGCTGATGCAGAATGCTGAATCAGCAAAAAACACTTGCCTTTGCTGTAGGGTTTGTTTTGTGCTGACCTACTGTGATGAACACAGGCCCCAGCAGGCACTGAAGCCAGCAAAAGGAAGAGACTGGAATGCATAGCAGGGGTCAGCAAGATGAAATGGTGCTACAGCAGCCAGTAATTAGATTGGTTTGCAAGCCACTGAAATTGCAGCCTGTACTGCCTCTAAAGACAGTCAGCAATTAAAGTGTCCTGTGTTTCCAGTATATATCACTGTACTGACCAGTGTAAGATGTGAATGTGTCAGAAACAAAATATTGACTTGCAACTATCAAAAGTGGAAGAAGATGAGAAAGCCAGGGAAATAACTATACCTGAAACAAAGCTCTAAAACCAGTCTGACTGGAAAGGCATATAAGGATATTTTAAGATAAAGCCTGATGTTGTTTGCCTGATTGTGCTCAGGTAAAACCATAACACTATTTGAACAGTATTGATCAAAATATCTACTCAGTCTGACCATTTACATTTATTGTTTTTATTAAATGTAGTCTTCTAAGGGACTTAAAAATATCTTTGTGCTGAGGGCAGGTATGACTTTCTTACAGCATATGTATGAGACTAGATAGGAGGGATCCTTCTTTTCCTAAATGCTGGATAGATCCTGTAGCTTACCTCTCACATCTGCACTACTGGCTAAACAGTTTCTCATCTCTGACTTCATGAACTTGAACGGCTCACATACCTCCAATAACCCCTGCAATGACAGTGATATACTGGAATGCTCTGGTTTCATACTACTTAAATGCAGTTCATATTTGGTCTCTTCAGGTTTGGATTGATTGTGAATTACTGCTTATAATAAGGCTTACTTAAACCATCATGCCCTGGTGGCACAGACACAAAACATCCTTGCTTCAAAGAAAATGTTGTCTTACTGTGGCAGATCAGCTTCTCAATGTCAGGATCACTTCTTTACAGGGACTCCCAGTGATGAAAAGAGATAGACAAATCAACAGAAGCAGGTTAACTGTCACCAGCTTGTATATCATTACTCCATAAATAAAGAATAATACATTTATCTGTTTAATACACCTGTATTAACTTGAGTCAAGAGTGTGATTGTCCAGGCAGCAATACAATTTTCTATAAGATGGAAAACAAACCAAAACAAATGAAAACCCAAAACCCTGGGAAGCCAGCTGTAGCTTTAAACCCTACTGCTCTAATTACCAAACAACACTGTCTGTCTCAGCAGCAAGATCAACATGCTTCAACAAAATATCAATATTTTTATTAGCAATTTTTTTTAACAAAGCAAAATGCAGTATGCTGATGATCTGAGAATGGTTGAAAAGGGCAAATGAAACAGAAACATCGGAACAACAAAAGGCATTTTCTTTTTTGAGATGAAAGTACAAAATTTCTCTTCCAAATGTGCTTCAGATAGTGAAGATACCAATTGACTTTGCAGAGTCAATCTAGACCTTTCAGACTTTATCATTAATTATTCAACAGGGCAGTGAAAAAAAGCTCCAGGCTTCAAGCAGTATGAAAATTTGTTATTTATGCAAAACTCAGAGTCAAGGTCTCGTTGCAATCCCATTTATAAGCAGTACCAGCCAAGCTGCCAGAATTCATTTCTGGACCCAGACAGAGTTTAGCAGAAGCTAGATAGCTGCTAAAGTAGTGAAGCAGAACTGGTCTGGCATGATCCCTGGATCTTTTCACAGGGAAGTTTTCCTGATAAATTTTTCAGTTCTTTCTTTTTACAAAATCATCAGTTTTATTCTTCTAAAGCTGTAGACATTTCTTATGAAAAAGGCTTTGTCCACATATTGTTCACTTAGACAAACCTGGTCCTTAGTAGTCTAGTTTGCATGCTAACCTGGACTTAGCTGTGAAGGTTGAACTTTGTGTGTCAAAGGTAGACATCTCACAAGTCTCCCTAGAAAGGGAGCTGCAGGGAACACAGTGGGGTAAGGAATGAATGTCACATTTTGAAAAAGCAGAGAACAGGTCTGGGAGAACGAACCGCTGTATGGGAGGGCCTCTGAGCTCTGTCCACAGTCATGTCCTATGAGAGAATATTACCTGACAGGACTGAATATTTTCTGTCCTGAAGTCACATGACCTTAAAATCAGTTCTTCACACAACAGGCTTGACTAATTTAATCTATTTCTTACTAATTTTGCTAGTTCTTGGTAGTTTGATTACACAAGCTTTTTCTGTTGACAATCTACCCTGAAAGATGACCGAGAGAAGATACTAATATTCCACACAGTCAAGAGCATACGTTAGACTACTGTTTTCCAGGATTAATTTCTACAATTGAAAAATTATTTTTACAATATAGATTCCTTCAAGCGTTAAGATCTGCTGGACTGAAGGATTGGGTAACAGTTCTAAATGCTAAAAATTTCACTTTTGCAAAAACATCAACTAATATTAGAAAAAAGTAATTTGTAATTTATTGTGTATGTGGCTGAAAAACACAATTCACATTTTCAATGATAAAAAGCACATTAGAAACTATACAAGAACATCAAGAGTCTTGTGCTCATGACTGAATCTATCTTCTTTATTCACTGATTCAATGATTTCCTCTTAGAACATCATACAAAGCAGCAGATATTCCCTTTCCATGCAGACAGCTATGCAACAATAAGATTCAGCTAAGTAGTTACTTTCATAATTGTGTCTAAAAGGTTAGTTTTTACTATTAACTTCCATCACATTTAATTGCTTTACAAAAAGTCCAAGATAAAATAATTTCTGAATTTCTCCTTATAAGGTATGTCAAGAGAAAATAATTCCTGAAATTCTCCTGAAGTAGCAGTATTTGCATACAGCAGGCACACAAAGTAATTAGGGAACTGCAAAATCTTACAAATGCTTTTAGTACAGGAAGGATCCAGTTTTATTTTGACTAGTGCCTACTGAAATCGTAGTGTTTACATCAGCAAACAAATGTAATTCAATATCTCCATTTATTAATAAAAACTCTCCCTGTTTTAATGAACTGGTTCTTCAGAAAGAAAACAGACTATTAAGTGAAATGCTCTTTGCCAATTAAGATGAAAAAAAAAAATCTCAGAACCAGGTGCCCCTTTCCTTTCCTTTCCTTTCCTTTCCTTTCCTTTCCTTTCCTTTCCTTTCCTTTCCTTTCCTTTCCTTTCCTTTCCTTTCCTTTCCTTTCCTTTCCTTTCCTTTCCTTTCCTTTCCTTTCCTTTCCTTTCCTTTCCTTTCCTTTCCTTTCCTTTCCTTTCCTTTCCTTTCCTTTCCTTTCCTTTCCTTTCCTTTCCTTTCCTTTCCTTTCCTTTCCTTTCCTTTCCTTTCCTTTCCTTTCCTTTCCTTTCCTTTCCTTTCCTTTCCTTTCCTTTCCTTTCCTTTCCTTTCCTTTCCTTTCCTTTCCTTTCCTTTCCTTTCCTTTCCTTTCCTTTCCTTTCCTTTCCTTTCCTTTCCTTTCCTTTCCTTTCCTTTCCTTTCCTTTCCTTTCCTTTCCTTTCCTTTCCTTTCCTTTCCTTTCCTTTCCTTTCCTTTCCTTTCCTTTCCTTTCCTTTCCTTTCCTTTCCTTTCCTTTCCTTTCCTTTCCTTTCCTTTCCTTTCCTTTCCTTTCCTTTCCTTTCCTTTCCTTTCCTTTCCTTTCCTTTCCTTTCCTTTCCTTTCCTTTCCTTTCCTTTCCTTTCCTTTCCTTTCCTTTCCTTTCCTTTCCTTTCCTTTCCTTTCCTTTCCTTTCCTTNATGAGCAAAGAAAGAAATATCTATGCAAGAGTTGTTAGCTGAGCACTGGAAGCAAATTAGCAGCAAATCACAAAGGCCCAATGGCATTCATCCACTCAGAGCAGTGAAGCAATTAAAAACCAAAACCCCTAAAAAAAATGATAAAGCAAGCAATTGGAAGGACTGGAAGGTGGCTAGCGCTGTGTTCATAGTTTTTAAGAAAGAAGTTAGATATGACTGAAGAATTGTAAGGCAAGAAATTTTGTTAAAAATTTTGAGGTAATAGCTCTGATTTAAGATTACAGACTTACAAAAGAATCCTACCTCTTGCCATGGCAGTGCACATTGCTGAGGAACTATACCAACACACTTCTCAACTGTATTCTGCCTCAGCCTGGGAGTCCTAACACACTGATGTGAGATGTGTGCATTGAACAATGTGAGGGAGAAGCAGATTTCAGAACCTGTAGAGGAATGTGGCTTTTGTTTTTATCAGGCATCTTTTCAAAGTGTTTTTCTTTCCATATAGCTTTCTCAGTGCTAAACTACTTGTCAGGACCTCAGATATCAGACCAGGTGTCTGCATCTGGAGACTGAGCTCCTGGAGAGAGCCAGATTGGGCAGTGCTCTGTAAATGGGTGAATGTGAGGCAGGAGCTGATGGCTTGAGCCTTTTGCTCAGCATGAAGGACATGGTTAGTATGCAAAAGGACCAGCGTAAGAAGTCCCCCAGGGAAGTCATGGCATGTGATAGCTTTAGTGTCTACTGGTAGACTCTCAAAGTGCCTCTGGCAGATGTAGTTTGCCATGGCAGGAGAAACTTTAGGATTGGTAAGAGAATCCTTGTGCCTCTCTTGCTACAGGAAATTTTGACCTGAAGCAGTTCAGTTGCTTCAAAGAAGCTGGCACCAGAATTTAAAGGTGTCCCTGGCTCCTTGAAGTTGCAGTAAAAGATTGCAGCAGAACAGGAAGGGTGCAGCCACCTTTCCTGATTTCCTCTGCTGTACCCTCCTGTGTTTAGGCACAACATTCCAACCCAAATGAATAAAAAAAATAATGGGCCTGCAAACCCCCACAGGTTCTCTGGGGCAATAAAAGCTTGAGACCAGCTTACTGATACCACTTACTAGCCCTCTGCAGACAACCTGGACACATTTGTGCCATTGAGGGTGGCAGTCCTGAAGTGAGAGTCTATGGCTTGTCACAGCTTGTAAACTAGCCCTGACCAAGGTCCAGGCCACCTGAAGAGATGAGGGCTCTGACATATCCCAGTGCTGTTGCCTTGCCTGAGCTCAATATTAGATGAGAAGAGCTACAGAGTTCAATCCTAGCTTTTCTAACATTCAATGAAGATATGAATACAACTCATTTCCTGCATCAGAGATAGGCTGGCTGAAAAAGAGAATTATGGACTTTAGGACAACAGAGTTAAGAGCGCTTTATCACCAGGTGGGTTAAATCAGACCGTTTACACAGGACTTGTCAAGACAGCAAAATTATGAACACAGAATCAAAAGAAAGCAGAAGGACTGGAGAGCAAGGGTCTGTTTCTTTAGTTCATGGAATGCCAAAGCAGAAGAGATCAAACCTTTTCTTTTTTTGTAATTGTTTCAGCCCTTCCTGTGCCTCCCTAACCCTGGGAAAACTTTCACAGAAATCAATAGTAATAGAGCTCTAGATATCCTAAGCCAGCAGGATTGCAAGATTTGGCTTCTGACAAATTCTTTATGTGTGTGATTTTAGGTAAAAGCTGAGCAAATCACATAGGAAATACTAGTGTTGACATTGAAATTGGGTCACTTGTTCCTAAATTGCATCTTTCCTTGAGTCAATTACTATAAAAACATTCTCCTGCTGTTTTTTTAAATTCATAGTTTTCCTTTTTTTAACTTCAAGGAGTTCCCTTGATATGAATGTAATTTTGGTATTATTTTTGCTGCATTATTATTGTCATTGTCCCCTCAGTGTGTTTTTTTATCTATAAGATATTTCCAAAGTATTTTTAAGAAATTCCTTCTTGTCAGTTCAGTTGTGTCTCAGCACACTTGGGAATTAACTTGCCATTGCCATCACTTGACTCAAACTATCCCACAGTTTTCCTAGTTCTAAGGAAGCTTTTTTAGGTGCTCCTGGGACTATCATGCTAGTAGTCCAATCTTTATCACTATAGATGCAAGTTTTGCATCAATAAGTATGAAAAAATATCAATAGCACAGGATTGTTCCTCTTGAGTTTTCTTAGTTCAGAAAACTGAAAATTTCTTCGTTTTCGCTGAGAAATTAGATATCTGAAATATGGCTCAAAAACCTTCTCTGAATATACAAGCAGGATTTATGATAAAGACTGAACAATATCTATCTCCACTTCCCTTGAAAAACAAATAAGGCAGTTGAGTGTCCTCTCCTCTAGTTCGTCATGCAGGTATGTTTCATTCCTGTATTTTTCCTTTTGCAATCCCCATACATTCTCAGGACTCTCTATTCTCTTTTAACACCCCGAGCTTTGAACATAGGTCTACAACATGTCCACTGTGGGCAGATGTAAACCTGCTCTACAGACTCAGAGTTGATAAGTATTTACTTCGCCTGAATGTTGAGTTGGCACAAACTCATTCTGTCTATATTTTAAGTCATAGCAGGAGACTAAGTTAGAGCTAATGAACCCTGATGAAAGCCTACTTGGTGCCTACTCAGTGTAGGGACATGTTTTTTAGAAACAAATTTATGTTTACCAGTAATCTGCCACACGCAGGGCTAGGAGATCTGGAGGGTTATATATGTGTTGTACTGTGGTTTTTCTGAAACAGTAGCAACAACAGTTCCTATTTCTGAGACCCAGAACTTCTACACTTAGTCTCCAGCTGTGCAAAGGCATCTTATCATTCTCTAATCTTTAAAATATTTTTAAGTCACAGTGCAAAACAATTCTGAATCACTTTCACAAAGAAATGTGTTGGCTGAACTAAACCCTCCCTGAATATTTTTTTTTACCATTCTTTGTGATCTGATTTTCTGCCACAAGTTTTTGTAAATCATGCATATATTAATCTTATAATAATCTCCTATCACTTTCTTCTTCCTAAGGGAGAATAAAACCCTCATCAAATGTGCATAAGGCACCAAGCTCAGTGGTCTTTTCCAATCTAATCAATTTGACCAGTGCTGTTTAATATCTTCATCAATGATATAGACAGTGGGATTGAATGCACCCTCAGCAAGTTTACAGATTACACCAACCTGAGCAGTGCAGTTGACATGACACATGGACAGGATGCCATCGAGAGGGACCTAGACAAGCTTGAGAAGTGGGCCCATGTGAATCTCACGAGGTCTAAAGGGACAGTTCAGGATGATGTCATCAACCCTTATTGTGTGAAAAGCTGCACTTGCTACAAGAAATGGCTAAAGCTAAAGCACCAGAATGACAAAACCTGCTTTCTTATCCTTTTATAGATAGACTTTCCCAGTCCAGATAAATATCTCACACTAGGAGAGGAATATAGGACGAGAGTCCTGTTTTATATTCTATGGGTTCATCTGTGAAGGAAGGGTAAACATGGTAACAAACAGAAAAGAAACAAAAAGCTTCTAACAGAAGACCAAAGAAAATACAAGGAGAAAGGAAATAGATCTGTTAAAATATCCGCATAAGTATAAGAAATGGCAAGGCAAACAGAAAAATCCATTGTCAAATATATTAAATGAAGATTAAAGCAATTAAACTAAGAAGATTAAAGGAGCCCTGAAAGCAACAAAAGGGCTTGAAAAGATAAGAGCAGAAGACAAAATATAGAGGGAAGCAAATGCTGCAGCTGCCTTCAAAAACCAGCAATTTTTAAACCGATTCTTGCGGGGGTCTAAGAAGCCAGTCTAGCCACATCGTGTGGCTTCTGGGAGCATAACCAGTATGTTAACTTTAATAGTATGTGGCTTGTAGGAGCATAATCCCATAGGCTTCAACAATTTGGTTTGGTGAGTTTCTTGTGACACCCAGTTAGAAAGGCTTTTTACTACCGGCTAAAGGAGAATGTCCTCTGTCTCTAGGGGTCTCGATGGTATCTAAACCTGCACTCTCCTTTCAAAGGCTGAGACATAATTGACATTTGGCATTCTGCAATTCAGAACAGAATCTATAAAAATTTATAAAAATTTTGCTCAGTAAATTCCCCAGAAACAAAAACGTGGCATCTCAACAACTTCCTGTAGATAATTAAAGTTTTTGGTTCACGTAACAATATTAGCCCTAAGGAGAATAGGCTTAAGTCCTGACTAGTCTTAACATATGAAAAGTTCCCACAGGACACCTGCCCTCTGTTACTATGAAATCTACTGCCAAAAGCTAAAGATGATATTTTTTCTCTCCCTTCACAACACAGCTAGTGAAAGAAGAAGATAAATCAGTGCCCATACAGACCTCTAGTTTTCTCAAGCTGAATAATCTGAGCATTAACACCATTAAATGCAGGTGTGAACCCACTTTCAACTCCAAATCTAGGCTCATTCTCTCATACTCTCAAAGAACAGTGGGATGGAAGTTAAGCTTATAAATATCCATTGTAAATCCAAACTTCTATGGTTTACAGGATATGAACAAGGCTGACTTTGCTTCACCTCTGTTTGTCAGTAGATATCATAGTCTACTAGGATCCTATTCATCCTATTAGATGACTAAACAAAATGAGAAACTGACAGTGAGTTAGAGTCAAAAAGTAGACAGAATATGTGGATGTGTCAATTTGGGCATATTTTAGTTTACTCTGTCAAACATATTCCTTATTTTATAGGCTATGCTAGCTCTAGTTAATAAAAAAGTGTAAAGGCAGAGAGACAGGCATTGTCATAGAACTTTTAAAGTGTCAGCATGATTTGTGGCATAGTTTTAACTGATGTAAATAAGTGCTATTACACGCAGTACCCAGGTACAGTTCGGAAGTTAGTGAAGACTGGAAACCACTCCTGATGGGCCGTTTGAATGAAGCCTTTCAGATTTGGGCAGTAGGAGAGTTTAACTGTGGGGGCGTGAACTGTGCTGAGCCAGAGATGACTCCGCGCCTTGTATTATTTGCTGTTCTATGGAGGTAACCATAGCAGTCATAGTGGTTACAGGGTTATGCAAACTTCTCATATTAAAGAAAGGCTCTAGCTAAAACACTTTATTTGTGACCAGATAATCTGCTTGCAATTATTCACCCATAGAAAGACCCTTGTAAGCATCATTTATTTTTTCAGCTAAACCTGGGATGAGCACAAAATCACTTAAAATAAAGACAAAAATATTTCCTTTCAGCTGCCGTTAAAAATCTGGAAGACCTGGCCCTGCCTTCTGCACTGTGCTGCAGATGTTCTATTCCAGGACTTTGTGAGTACTAACAAGATACTTAAGGCTATATCTCCTATCTCTGTTTACTATGGCTGCTTTTCTTTCCCTGATTGCTGCAAATGACTGCTTTTGCTAAAAAACAATCCCCCTCTCTCTGACAATCATACTGCAGAAAACCTTTTAAGTTACAAGAGGTGAATCTCAGTAGTGAGTCAGCCAATCAGTCAATCAAAAAAATAGTGAAGATTGGCCATGCAGCAATCTCATACATATATATTCTGTCTTGCATTGCCGATTAGTGTCAAATTCAAAATGCAGGTGCATAAATGCTCTTTGATGGCTGCACAGTCATCATTACATACTTCATCCAGTTGATAGATAAGCTCAATAGTGTGAATCACTGTTCAGATTTCCTTCTCACCAAGGGAAGTATTTTGTTTTCAAACTATTTTTTTCTTTCAAGACTAATGTTTTTGAAAAAAAATAAGAAAGGTGGGTGAATGACCTGGCCTACTGGAATGACAAATCAGTTTAAATATACTGTTTCTCATTTTCTCCTCCTTCTTAGTCATCTTTCATTCATGTCTTTGCCATGGACAGATGCCTTAAGTATGACCCACTTCTAGTCACCGACAGCTGACATTCAGTGCAACCATGCAAATGTTCACTGTCTCCAATTCTAAGCTCCTTGCCTAGGTGGTTACACCAGGAATCTTGATTTTCTAGACTTTATGAGGAGATGGGTTTTTCCAAAAGACAATTTAAGGCTTCCATAGCTGGATGCTGCTCTTAATAGCAATGTGGAAGTGCCTGTTTCTCTGAGTTGTTTGTGTCATAGTCTGAAGAGACTGATTTCATAATTTAGCCATTTAATTTAGGTGTCTGAAATTAAGTATGGGAGTGAATCTTTTTTAGTGTTCCAAAACTATTAAAACAAATCTAGGCTGCTGTTGTTACACCAAAGTATATAATCACTTGTACACTCTCCCCTGGTTTTCCCTGACATTGGAGCATAGCTGAAACTGACAAACCAGTTTCAGGGTGTTAGCATCATGTAAAGTTAGCTTTGTGAAATACTGTCTGTTGTTTAGTGTGGTTGTCTTACTTCAGCTGTGGAGCAGTTGTCAATGCAGAGAGAAAGAATGAAATAGGGAGGTGTGTGGGACTCCAGTCTAAATCAGAAGTGATTTAGGTTGACTTATAAATTGTTTTGAAAGAGCACCATGAAGTAAAAATTCAGAAGAATATAATATAGTCAAGCTCAAAGATGTAATGTAAATCCATAATGCATCTAGTTTCCTGAATAGATTCACAATGCTGACTCAGGCAGCTATGTTTCCACCAGTGAGTGAAAGAACTGAATGAAGTCCAGACCCTTAGAAGCTCCAAAATATTGCAGTATGGCATGTCCTCATAGTATCTTGTAAAGAAGTATTCACCATCCCTGCTTCTGGAGCTGGGCCATTGTGTGTCCTGCAGCAGAAAATTCTTGAGCACAGCTAAAAAGAAAGGGTCTAGCAAAGAGCTATGTTCCTGAACATATCTCCACACACATGAAGAAATGGACTCAGGTTCCTCTGTGTTAGCTCTGAGGCTGGCTACATTAAGCCATTCAGACCCATAAGCCACACATAGGATTTGCTGTGGCACTATGCCTGACCTGGTAAGACAATGGCTTGTTAGCTTTGGTACAGTACCACCCCAGTGTGGCTAAACAGTTTCTAGTTCTGACCAGCTCAGAGTCTGAGCATGACAATAGTAGGTCTGTCTGCAGAAGTCTGCATCCATTAGGTGTCATAGCATTTGAGTCAGTGGTGAAAGATCTTCAGTGCTGCTCTTTGCACTATATTTAAGTATGAGCATCAAACAGTTACAGATAGTTAAAGAAGGTAGGATCAAAATCCATGGAATTCTCTTTCTAGCTGCAAACTTGACTTTCCTTTCTACTTCTCCTCAGCAGTCTTAGCCTAAATAGGTAGCCTAACCTGGGAACCAGATAAAAGACAAGAATGGGGAATTACTTCAGTCCTGTAAATGAAGACACTATATACCAGGAATGCAAGAATTAATGAGATTGAAGAGTAGCTGAGGGAAGATTTAGAGTACCCCATGCTGTAGACAAAGAAATGGCTTTGTTCTTTCCCAATTCACTTTTGTTTGTTGTTATTCTGTCCCCATGAGACACCTGAAATCCCATCTCTACAGAAAATAAACTTTATTTGCCCAATGGAGTAGTTCCCTGGGCCAGAAGACATGCATGTTCAAATCTACAGCAGTTAAGGCATAGGGGACTTGGTACTAGGTGTTTCACTTCCTAGCTGATCATAGGACCTGCCCTTATATCAAAATTATGCCTTTTATATTAACTGTAAACACCAGTAAGTCTGAAGTTTTGGTGTCTGCAGGATTTAGATAGTTGTCAGCCTCAATCTCTAGTGCAGAACAGCTGGAAGTAGACATTAGTACCTATTTCCCTAGCAAAAACACTTATGAATCTGGTTATGTATCTAAAATTAGGTTCTTTCTGAAGCTACAGGTTAAGCAATAAGATAAGCTTTGACTTTAGGCACCTGAAGGGTTAAACAAGGTTTGAAATCCAGTGAACTGCTGTTGGGGATTTTAAGGGCTTTGAGACACTTAAATATCCAAGACAGACAATGCAAGCATCATCAATAACTAAGGAGAGAGATTTCCTTCACCATTTTCTCTTCATGCATTTTTTTCATGCATAGGAATGGATGCACAAATTTCTCTCCTTCAGAAGTGAGGAAGGGTGACACTTGCTTTTCAGCACTTAGAAAAGCTCTCAACCAGGAACTTACAGGCATGCTTCTTGAATGTGAAGGTTATTAGTTCATAGCACTTTTTTCTGACTTACAGTAGAGAAAAATGTTTTCCATTTTCTAGGTAGGTACCTATTGAATCAGGCTGTATTATATGGCCTCTGTGCTTTGAATAGGACATAGTGCAATTTTAGATAGAATCTCAAGAGGGTGTTTAGTGAATGAAGGCACCACACTGCCAAGCTTCTCTATCAAAAGCAACCAGAGATGAGAGACAAAGATGGGATGCCGGTCCAACTGCAACACTTCTGGTGATGTACCAAAATATAACTCTAGGCATTTGAAAGAATTATTGCTGGTAAATATAACCAGCTAGGATTTTTAAGCAGGTTAGAAGTGGGGTGAGGGGAATATTTAGATAGCTCTTCTGATCTGAGGTTCTTTTCCATTTTTAAGATGTTCATGAAGTATTTTCATGCTCACCTTCAGGACTTGTGAAAAATTTACTTCAACTTTTGGCTCCTTTGCTGAAAATAAAAATGACTTTTTTTCACCTTGGCATACTCCAATATTTTACTTTTCCAGGAGATATATGCTTTGTTCTGGTAATGTTTTGGCTCATTTTTTATTGTGTTTTCTATAAAATACCATTACAAAATGTATTATCTTTATTTTAGAACTTGCATAAGTGGAAGCTTATTATATATTGTTTCCATTTAAATCTCTTCACCTTTGATTCTATTATTTTGTACTGTTTGCTGGTCCAAATGGTTTAGTGTTAGTCAGAGACAGGAAAATGAAAGCAATGGAGTTTTATATTTGTCTAAATCATTTAGGTGCACAATGAATGCGTCATGCTCAAATCTTTCCCCTCTTGTTAATATATTCCACTAACTGTTGAAAGACACTTTTTTAAAAAAAGAAAGCATTTAACATTGCCATCACATTTGGACTGATTTTTTCATTATTTTACTAATATTGCAATCTATATTTCAGTTTATGCTTCTAATTTTCAATTAATTCAGTTTTAACAACAACTTTAATCCAATTAGTTAATATATTAATATATTAGTTAATAATAAAAGTTAGAGTATTAGTATTTCTATGTATTTCCTAAACAGAAAATAGTGTTCACCACCATAGCTGGAGATAAATTAGCTGAATACTTCATTTGAAGTGAGCTATAGTACGAATACTGTGAAGAGTAACTTGGAGTTACATGTTACTAAATGTTATGGTCTCTGGCCCCGTTCCACCACACAAGGAGTCCCATTACTTTCCAGCCCTGATCTTTAGCTATTCCCATTGAAGTAAAGCAGTGTTCAAAATGAATAAAAGCATCATAAACCAGCCTACAGAGTTTCTAATTTCTTATGATTCACAGTATTTAATTAAAGAAAATTCTATTCCTCTTTCATCCAAAGCCATTACAAATGTTGTAGGATACATCTAATCAGAACACAGTTACAAAACAATAATTTTGCAGTTGTGAGCTGAATTTTTTGATGAAAGTTTAAAAGAAATTTCATGCTGTAGTAAGTTAAATATTGACCAAAAAAACATTTGTCTATTATCAGAACTTGGACAGGAAAAAAAAACCCAACTAGGTGGCCTTAGAAGAAAGAAAAAAAACTTTAACTGCGTATTTAAAATCAAGAAATATTCACTCAGCACACAAAATCACAAAGCCCCAAAGGAAAAACAAAACAAAACCAACAAAACACAACCAAAAAAACCCTACAAAACCCCCTGCAGGTTTCTTCTAGCAACTTGCTATATTTACATGGTTAGAGTTGTTTTATAATTTAGTGAAGCAACAGAAGATGCATTCAGTTTTCACTAGTTTATGGACTTTGAATTACCTCACAGAATCATGTGGTAAAATGCTACTGCTTATTCCAGGTTCTTAAGTTCTTATCACTTTATAAGAAAGCTGTTCCTTCTGCACACCAGTAGAAAGAACAGTGATAAAATTGTCAGGAGGCCTTTCCTTTAAGGAACAGGAAGGATGTGGTGGGTTAACCTTGGCTGAGCGCCAGGTGCCCACCAAGCCACTCTATCACCCCTCCTTTCCTTCCCCACTCCCTCCTCAGCAGAGCAAAAAGAAAGGGGAGGAAAATAAGATGAGAAACAAAAAGCAGTTTAATAATAATAGAAGCAAAGCCAAGCAAATCCACGCGAGGAAGCAAAGGAAAACAAAGTTATTCTCTACTTCCCATCAGTAGGCGATGTTTGGCCACTCTCTGGGAAGCAGGGCTCCAAGACGCATAGCAGTTGCTCTGGACGACAACGGAATTGTCCCCCCCTCCTCCTCCTTTTCCCTAGCTTTATAATGGAATATCCCTTTGGTCAGTTCGGGTCAGCTGTCCTGGTTGCTTCCCCTCCCAAGATCTTGCCCAACCCTGTCCCACTGGGGTGGTGAATGTTGGGAAGAGCCTTGGTGCTGTGTGAGCCCTGCTCAGCAGTAGTCACAACACGGGTGTGTTATCAACACCCTTCTAGTTCCTAGCACAAAAACCCTGCTGCGATGTGGAAAACCAGCTCCACCAGACCCACTACAAATGCATTTGTGGAAAAGGCACTAAGTCTTTTTTAAAAGTTTGGGATTGCTTACCAAAAAGCCCATATAAATCAAATTTCTTCAGAGTGTCTTTAAGCATGCCAAGGCCCCTGAGCCTTCTGAAGCTGAAATCCTTCACAAGTTTCTTGGAACTTGCTATATAACTCAGACATTAAATGTTGTTTTACTTGGTGCTTAATGTAGCTAAATAATGAGGGATTGCACACACTTAGCTTCCGCATCCAAAACCAACTTTCCCATACATTTGGAACACAAACATAGATTTTCTTAGCTGTCCTTAACTTGATATGTGTTATATGGAATGCAATCACACTTTGTCTGTGAGGACTGGCTTGAGAAATTTATCTTTTCCCATGTTAATCTTGCCAGTGATCTGATTACGTTGTATAAGCAGGATATTAAACTGAAAGACAGATCCTACCGCGAACCCTAGATTCTAACTTGCCTGGTGGAAAATCAATGCATAATCTCTCTCTGGAAAGCTCTCTTGTTAACACCTGCTGCATTTATTAAAGAAAAATAATGAAAAATATCAGTAGTAGTACTCACAAATACGTGTAGTCGTAGCGTTGTAGCTCTGATTGTCAGAGAATAAAATGGAGGCAGTTTCTTGAGAGATTTTATATCTTTTTACTAAAACATCAGATATAGCTGAAAATGAAACAAACTCTAAGGCCTATAAGCCTTTCTCAAATGACAACAATGCAGAAACAAGAAACAGATCAGTAACAATATCCTAAATTAAGTGTACATTAAGAAAAAAATTATGTATTATCCTTGTGAAAATTTCAGGCACCACAGATAAGTAAAGCTCAATTCTATTTTAGAATATACTAATAAAGTGATGTATCTGTTGCATTCCTAAATTTACAAGGGTGAGTGTGTAAGATGACAAATGGACAGTGGTGCCTATCAGCCTCCTCTTCCACCTCATCTCCCCACTCAGCCCACCTACCATTTCCCAGTTCCCTCAGTTCCAGGTCCCTGACCTTGCTAGGCACACATGGTGATGGAGGGCTGCCCTTGCAGTTGTGACTGAGCAGTGACAGCCTGTATCTTCTCTATCCTTGTCTTAAGGCTGCAAAATGGTGTCAGTCTGGGAGGCAGAGGGTTCATTAGTCCTTTTGTTTAAATGCTGGAAGGCTGCAATCCATTATGGATCGACTCTTAGCAGTGAAAGCTTTGATAGGTAGATATGTTTTCTGATAACAACAGGAAATTCAGCATAATCTGTGGTGACTTTGCACCTCTTTATGAACTGTGGACTGATACAAGCAGTTTTGAGAGAAACATGGTGTTGCAGTGCATTTATAATGCTGGCATAATTTGATTGTTTCAGACTAAAATTTTTTAAAAAGAGAAAATTGTAAAATGGCAGATATCAGAAACATCTGGGTTTTTATATATAGGTTAAATCAAATAGCAGAATAATTAGGACTAGGCATTTGGAGGCAGTTTGCAGCTGAGATGGCTAAAATCAGTGCTCTCCTTCCAGGAAAGAGCTGATAAAGAAAATAAACTCCTAAATAAGTCAGCATTTTTAGCTTATGCAACTGTGAGTTTTGCACAGAACCAAAGTATTGTCAAGGTTAGACTAGATGACCTTTAAAGGTCCCTTCCAACCCAAACCATTATATGATTCTATGATTGTATGACCATTGTTTCATACACCATGGTCCTGGAAGGTGCTTAACATTTTTGCTAGGGTTAGGGTCAGTGAACAGGAAACTTTGCATGTTTCAGTAGAAAACTTCAGTTCTTTCAGATGGGGTAGGGGGCTGTGCTGATCACTACATCAAAAATAGCCTATTCCCATTGGCCATTTGCCACTGTCTTTGTCATCATGCATGAAAGAATGCCCTCTGTCACACTTGTATACCTGTTTTGCCTCTTCTTCCTTCCTAATGTCAGACCATGAGGGCGTTTGTATGCCCTAACAGCATTGACCAGCCTCCTCTGGGACTGCTACCCACACCCTCAGGCCCAGGGCTCTGTCCAAGACATTGCTCTCAATCCCTGTCTGAGTTCAGCTGTAGGTCTGCCTGTCTGCAATCCTGTCTCCCAAGTGGACATCAGACCCATCTTCTGGATGAGCCCGTCATGTATCCTGTAGCTTGTCTCCAGCCCTGTCTTTGGCCCTGTCTCCTTGTGGCCCTGATGGGACCCCCAGCTGGACCCTAAACCATTATCAGCCCCTTGCACTATTGATGGGCTGACCCTATTACCAGCCCCCAGCTCTGCCCCCTTGCTCAGCCCCTGGGGTACAGTGGGCGGTCAGTGGTCCACCTCCAAATCCTGGCTCTCTGTCCCTCAGGGAGCAGCTGGTCTTCACCTAGCCCTGACACCAAGAGTGTTCCCTTCCCATTTGTTGTAGCTCTTTAATGATCCATTTGGAGTTATAATTAATAGAAGGCCAGCCTAAGCAGAATTAAGAAAGATGTGACCCAAAGCTTGGAATCATGCCATTGAAAACTTGATAGCATTTGAGATAGTTCAGTTACAGGAGGTAAGAAGATAGAGTCCATCTCAGGCAGAAAGAAAAGGAATTTAATTACAGGAGCAAAGATGCTGTGCATTTCTAGATGTATTGCTTTTTTGCTTAAGATTTGAAAAGGTGATAACCAACCCATGTGTTCAAATGAACAAATACAAGAACTGCTTATCTCTTATATTAAACTACTTTTACTATTTCAATTCACATGGGTGTATTTGGATATAAAATCTCTAGTGTCTATGAGCTTGTGAATTCAAAATAGGTGAAATCTGGGAACAGATCTTTGTAGTTTTATTGACAAAACATTTAGGGATGTGTTCTGATATATGTATAATATACATGTCAGGCTGAAGATCTAAATACTCTTAGAGAATTTTGCTAGTTTCTGAAACCACTCCAGTCACTACAAGTAAAACTATATTAAATAATATGAAACTACAACATAATAATAATGTCTTTCTTAGCAGTTACAGCAATAACAGTGGCAATCATAAGCTTAGGACCTAATGGTCCAGTGTTGGATATCTTCTGTACATAGTGTTATATGCAGTGTATACCTTTTCAACACGGTGCACTTTTGAAGTTACAGAAAAGCACATCACTTCAGAGTAAAGGCAATAAAGCATATTAGGGGGGAAAATACAATATGATAAAAGCTCATACCTAGCCACAGATGGTAAGATGTTAACAAGTAACTAAGAAAAGGCATGAATTATCAAAAAATGTTAATGTTCTGTAATTAAGAAAACACAGAATGCTATATATGTATCAGATGAGACAATTATATGCTTTTTCAGGCTATTACTAGCCCCAGAGAGTAATAAAAATCTTCTAGTACAGACATACATATTTAATCTGATTGTCTGTATAACATGAACCAGAAACGCCTGGAAGATATGGCTGAATCTGATCTGCTGATGCTTTGAAATTTCACAAACCAGGGGATACCAAGGGAATTCTACAAAACTAGAAGAACTTGTAATGTGACAGTAATATAAAGGGAAAATAAGACAACTGTGGCAATTATAGTCGAGTTGGATTATTGGTGTAAACATTGGCAGGGGTAGGAGGAGGAAAAATGATATAATAGAGAAGTGATTTAATTAGGCATCAAAATTATCATAAATTCTAACCAGATTATTCAGGAAAACTAGAACATGTAAAAAAAATACACCATTTTCATTATTTTCTGATGAATATTTGATTCCTAAACATAATTGTGTAGATATAATACAGCTGAATTCTGTGTGGGCCTTTGATTTACAGTTACTTCTCATTCTGTAAAGTACAAGATAAGTAGATGGAAGATTATCTTAAATAGGTTTCAATAGCAGGTTACTGGATAATGAAAATTCTGAGTAAGCTCTCAAAAATTCTTCAGGCCTTGATACTTGGCCGTCTATGTCAGAAGCATATCTGCTGGAAAATAGTACAGCATATACAACTATGGATAAAAGGTAATACTGTGATCACACACGGCAAAATCAATGACCAGTCTGGGCTGGAGAATGTACCTGACACGTAGAGAAAATTGTGAAAGATTGAGTTATTCTTGGTTGATCGATACTGTGGAATACAGACTGTATTTCAGAGAAAAGTTATATGCTGTTACATACTATTTATAAGTACGTTCTGGAATTAGGACCTAGGAATTTTGTCTCAGGTCACATGGCAAATCTGTAGAAAAACTTCCTAAATTTTCTAAAAATTTTAAAATTTCTTAAAATTACCTTTTATTCTTTAAATATTTTTTTTTTAAATCACAAAAGGGAACTAAAATCACAAAAATCCTTTCCTCTAACATTTTTGATATGTTGTTAATTTAGCTTGTTTAATCATCTTTTTATTTTTAGAAGGCTTTATAAGCTGCTGTGTATGTATTAAACAACGATTTCCAACTAGTATAGTAGACTACATATATAATTAGGATGACAGTATTTTATTCATTTTTTATTCTAGAAGAGTGGCTATTGTGTGACCACACTATTGCTCCTTCCTACTGCCTCACTAATATCAAAAGAGTCTCTTTCACTCTCTTCTTTTCCTTCCCAGTCATCCTTCCCTAACCTGGGAAGAAACCCCAAGCCTCACTTACAGCTGAGTGATGTACATATTTTCCTTGTGCTACGTCTGGCCAATGTCTGACCTGCCTGGATCAATTCACCTTAATAACCCAGCAAAAATCAAAACCAAAACAAATACATTTCTTACAAGAGGATCAAATGAATTAGCTCATTATGCAGCCAGAAGAAGACCAGGGCAAGAACGTGTAACCAAAGTCATAAAAGAGAGAGCAAGAAGAGGAGTGGAGAGAGCAGGATTCTTTCCCTTGGAAACAATGGCCATTAGGTCAGTTCATCCATGACATCTGATTGCACCATTAGGAAATGTACCCATTTGCTGTTCTTGTAGGTGTGCCCTCTGAATCCTCATCTAGGCCAATCTCCATCAACTTTTTCTTTTCTTTTGCTATGATTTTTCCCATTTATTAATCTACTGAAAGTGGCATGTTTTTGCACATATTTTCCTTCAGATAAGCACCATATGAACAAGCAAAAGTAAAGAAGTCCAAGCATACTGATCAGACTATGGCTTTAAATTGTCAGACCAAGGTTTTCAAAAGTGACTAATTGATTACACATATATTTTTTCTTTACTTTTTCCAGTATCATATGGTATAGAGCAAACAAACTCCCCAAATTGTTAATCGTCTCATGTTTCCCCCTAAATACCTCCAGCCTCCTAGCCCCTTTTGAAAAGCTCAGCCATGACACACTCCACTAAACAGTCATTTGATGTTAGTTTCTACATACAAGCTTATTCACTGGCTTCAACATCTTCTAGAAAGATCCCTTGTGGAAGAATGCACAACTGAGTCCCTGTGACTATAGATAGACACTTGCTGCCTCTAAGATAGATTCACATGCTCCAGGGTTTGCCCCTGTTTTAGAAATTGTACTTAGATATTAAACAAATGGCTTAAACATATAAATATCATTCACATACAATTTTTCCATAACAGTTGTGAAGCTACAGAATTTCATGTTATTGTGTGCTGTGACTACTGTGACTGTGAATAAAGTGACTGAAATTCCAACATTATTTGAAGAAAGACACTTTTTGCAATTATCTAGTCTTTAAAAGATGATTACTGAAAATTAAAATTCTATTTTCACTTATATGCTGGACCATGTCCAGGAGTGGATTTAAAAGAATATCTAAAATGAAAATGTTATCACTGAGATTCTTTTCACTCTATCTGAATTCTGATGATGAGATTAATAAATGCTGAGGTATGAATTACTTTTTATATTTTTGAAAAATTTCACAACAGCAGAAAAAGATACGAGGAATCCATGCTCTAGTAGTGATCAACTCTACTTGCTTCAAACAAGCATTTAGGTTCACATAATCCACATTCTATCTATACTAAATTGATTTGCTGGGAATGGGCATTTTCTGAAATCTTACTGATTGCAAACTTGCCAAGAAATTGAAGCCTAAACAAAAACATTCCATGAGATTTAATGTTGTTGTGTATAAGAAGGACTTGAGAAATATCTGTATAATTTTAGACATATGAAGGTTAAATAATTTTGTCCGTTAGAAAACATAGGAGATTCCAATATCATCTTACTCATTTGACATCTCTCAGAAGAAATTAAATTTTTGATAAGGCAGATGGGGACTAGCGAAGTGACATAAGGAGCACCTAGGTGCACCTACTGCCAGTAGTTAGAATAATATACACCCTTACATTGGTTGAAGCAGTCTTAACCACATGACCACAGCTTTCCATTTTTGTAAGGAACTGTTCTCTCTGTAATTTGATTCAGATGTGTTTTGCTTCTGCATTGTAAGCCTATTCTTAGACCTAGAAAGATAACATAATGTTTTCTTCTCTTTTCAGTTATTTACGATTCATCACAAAATGAATGCTTTTTTGAAAGTGAAATTATGGGAATAGGAATTTGGGCAAGGTGCTTGTTATACCATATAAACATGGGATGAAAAGCTGGGATCATGTAACCCAGAATTTATAAGTGGAAGACAGCAGATAAAAAAAATACAGAGAAGGGAGAACACAGGAAAAAAGCCTCAACAATGAGTTTCCTAACATTGTCCCCAAGGCCAGAATTATTTGTATTCCACTCTAAACTGAGAACGTAAGCAATGTTAATGTGACAGAAGGCATGCTTGTATTATCTACCTGCATGTGAAGCAGTTTGCAGGCACAGAAGAGGTTTGTAGCATGGGGTTTATGTAAGACATGTTCCACATCGCAAGAGTAGCAATGAGGAAAAATTGTCTTGAAGGTGAGCCAGCACTATAACGAATGTGTATCTTACATTTTATCAAGCCAGTTGTTAAAATAAAAAACAATAATAAATTATAATTTAAGGAATATCTGTCAGTTATCAATTTCAAAGAATCATAGAATCATAGCATGGTTTTGGTTGGAAGGGATCTTTAAAGGTCATCTATTCCAATCCCTCTACAGTGAACAGGGACTTTATTCATTAATATTAATTTTGTTTATAGAAACATATAAGACTCTCTGACACAGATTAGGTCTCCCTTGTGTATTCACTGTAAGATATAATCTCAGACCCACAGAATTTTTTCTCTAAAAACACACAAGGTACAGAATCAAACAGGGGTAATTTGGCTTGCTGTGAGTAAGTCAGCAGCAGAGGGCAGGACTGGAATTTAAGACAGTATCAGGTGGAAAATTAAGCTTCTTGTGCTGTTTTGAAAGTATAACCCTTCTTTAATCCCCATTCTGTTTCTGTTCTTTGTCAACTGTGGTTCTCAAAGGTGGTGACTGTTTCTTCCATGGGTATAGAGTATGAAAATGTGCCAGTCCATTTCTGTTGCCCTGCTATACATGGTTGTCATGAATAGCTATCAGGATTGATTATATGCTTAATATAAATAATTGAGTCTTGCACAGAACATGTTCATTCTTATTTGTAGAATATTGTTGGGCAATGATGCAAACATGAATGTGTGAGAAAGGAAATGGCAATCATTGACAAGGAGAGTAACAAATGTCTTTCAAGGATGCCATATCAATGGTCTTCAATCCAATTCAAGAAACAGAAGTTATTTTCTTCCATGGTTTTTTTCAAAATGCATTCTGAGCTGAAAAAGTAAAAACTAACAAAATCTCCCAACTGCTTTTGAAATATTTGTAGCCCCAGTGCTGAGTCAGCCTTGTCTTAAGCAGCACTTTCTGCTGGGTATTGAGTAAAAGTATTTCTTCCAGACCTGCTGACTCTGCATGAGACGAGTGGTCCAGCAGCTGTCAGAGAGTTAGTTAGAAGTTTCAGTTTCATAAAACCTGTGCATTCAGTGGAAGGCTTTTCTCAATCTCAGCCTGTGCAGCCTGGATTTGGTGTCTTTATTATTTACACTTGATTTATGCTAGCACACACAAGCCTGACGGAAAATCTAGGGCTTGTTAAGTACCAGTTTTTTGGTTTTCCTCTCATACAGAATAACCAGGACACAAAAGCAAACCTCATCTTAACCAGATGGTTCTGTAGAGAAATTATTAATATATGTTTAATATATATATTTTTAAATATACATTGGCTCACCTTATTAAAAGCTCTGTTGTTCAAGCATTTTAGAGTATAAGAGTATAAGAGAATTACTGCAGACATCTAAACGGATTAAAAGTCCTTATGCAGGACCCTGGAGTGTGCAGGATTGACTGTCAGTGTAGTAAGTTTAATGTGAGTTAAAACAGTGCTATGTACTGGAACAGTACAAGGAACATTAGCCTGCAGTAAAAAGCTCTGACTATTTATTCCCTAGCACTCAGGTCACAAGCTGTGATTTGGGAAGATTTTTTAAATTATCTGCTTCTTTAATAAAGAGAACAGAGCAGAACATTATTTCTACACATAATTTGAAAATAATGCAGAAGCCTGGGCATATAAGGCATGTGTTGTGTGCTCAGTCAAGCCGGGTAGCTGACAAGTACACCTTTCTAAGAGATAGTCTGCACAGTGTAAAACAGGTTTAGCCTTTGAATGCAGGGTAATGTCCTCTGCACACCAGAAACCATTCCCAAATCCAGAAAGAATAAGCCTATGGGACTTGACCATTTAAAACTAGAAATCCTATCAGCTGTTTTCAGTAGAACTTTTTGACTTGTTTGGTTGTGAAAGTTTGAAAATAAAAAGAGTTGAAACTTTCAAAATCCACACATATATATTACACAAACTCCAAAGTTCTAAAGCCTAAAATACTTTGTAATTGGTTTAGTTTTCTCTTCTTACACTAATACAAATTGCAAGAAAACTCAGAGAAGGTCATTACTTCATTCTCAGGCTGGCTTTGTGTTTCTGCTCTCTCAGAGTATTTAATTAATATTTAATCCTAATATACTTTTGTCTCCATTGAATATCAATATGAGATTCCCACAGCAATATCACTAAAATACATTGATATATAGTTTTATGGGATTTTTGAATGTTTTCATTAAGTCACTTTGGACAACTTTTTTCCCTTTTAAATCAGTCAAGGACTTCTGTTAAAGATCAAGCTGTCTAAACAAAAGTTTCTAGAAGAGCAGTAAGTAAATATATTTTCTTCTTTAAGAAAAGTAGCCCAAAACATAGAAAAAAGTATTCAAAGAAAAAGCTACTATTCATATTATTTAAAACAGAATTATTTAGTTGGAAGATTCTTGGTTCACCCTATGTTATAGTGCAACCTGATAATTACCAAGATTTAGTGTTTAAAAATATAAATAACAGCCTTAAAGAGATAATTGTTCTTCTGTCCAATGCTCCAAAAAATCTAGATAATAGTAACACTTGTTATATATTTTTTCTCTATAATCATAGTACTGGTACTAATGCGCTCTCTAGATTGTGTGGCTGGAAGAGCTTTTGCTCAGTATGATAGTATTCTTTAGAAGAACTGGACAATTCTTTGTATCCAGTACCCATGGCAGATGTTCTCCAAAAGATTTTTTGTTTCAAAGCCTCTAATTCTGCTGCTGACTACTGTAAGTTATGCCAATTTTTCAGTATACTCTATGTTTGGAAATAACTGAAGGGCGACCTTATTGCTCTGATTTCCAAATCATTAATTTAACATGGGAGTGGTTTTTCAGATATTAACCCCTGTATCTCATGAGCAAGTTTAATATTTCAGTTCACTGACTATGAAGCCTCCATGTAAAGGAAGAAGTGTCAGGAACTTTGAAATATTGAGGCTACAATCACTTTTGCCAGAGAATCACCAGAAATTAATTTTTAACACTGAAGCAGGCCTGAAACATTTTACCATTCATAAATAAATGACAAATCCTGTTGGATATGCATCTTCTTGTTGTCTGAAGAAGGGCAACAAAGC
>VZZY01006484.1:0-69996 GCA_013400335.1 Eurystomus gularis | reverse complement strand
TCTGCGCGCCCGACTGCGACAGATGTGAATCTACTTATTGGAGCAGTAGACAAGGACAAGGATGTGGGATTGGGTGCCCATACAGCTTCATTGCTAGCATGCCTTGTAGCACAGTTTAGGCCTGTGATGGCTAGCACCCTCACAATGTGCCATCATAGTGTTGAGGCCAAGGACTGTTCTCAGGAGATGGTAAGGACAAGGTGCAATAGAGAGGAGGGTAAGAGAAGATCTTGGTCATATAAGGCCACTAGTTGCTTGCTAGTATCAGTCTAGCTTATAATATTAAATGTCCTTTGCTAGTGGTGGCCTTGACTGGAGTCCTATACAATCATGATGTCTTACTGAGTGTCTTACAGTTCTTTCTGGAAGGATCCATACACAGGACTGTACCTTGTGGTCTTCTGAGTAACTGCTCATGACAAATCTTATTTTTTATTCTCCTATTTCTTATGACATTTTATGACAGAAAAACAAAGTAATGGGATGCTGGAAGTGGCATGTTTTGAAGCTAAGCTACAAATGAAGCCAATGAAGTGATTAGATTGCCTTTCCAGGTTAGAACAGTCCCAGAAAAGGAGAAAATGAGGTTAACTGCCTAGTTTGTGAAAGTGCCATCGTGTTTCGACTGAACACATTTGTGTGTTTCATATCAGCCAAAATTTGTTCTGATTTACAAAAAAAATATTGATTTGACAAGTAGTTTTAATTTAGTCATAACATATGGTATTTTCACATTTAAAAAAGACTAATTAATAACAGCTGTCATTTAAGAAAACAGCTACCTTACAAAAGTACATTTCTCCATAGATTTTCATAATGATTTTTACTATGACTATAATAGGACACAACCTAAATACCTAAATACTTCATTGCTTGATAGACTAAGCTTCGTTTGAGCTGTTCCAGTCTATTATGCAAATTGTATCATATTAAACAAAATTTATTGATACTTATTTAACTGGAAGATGACAGCACCTCTTATTAGTTACTTAAAGCCAGACCAACAGCAGAAAAATATTACTATGTAAGCTATACAAACAAAAATCTTGCAAATAAAAATAATCCTGCTTATTTGCTGAGATTTTACACTGACCACAATCTGTATCACTTCAACCCACAAATAACTATCGTCTTAGTGAGTAATTAAAGCAAGGGACAAAGTCAGAACTGCAATATTCTGTTCCCAACTCAGCTACTGACTCACAGTGTGATTTTGCTCATTTACCACCTATAAAATGGAAAATGTGGTAATGATAATGACAAGGATAATAATACCGACATAAAAGAAGTTCTAGACTCTTCATGTTTGGAGAGAGCTTTGAGACAGAGCTGCTGTATAAACACAAAGTATAATTAACAAGGGACTACAAGCTTTCACAATTTGTACAGTCTTTTGGGCTTTTAAAATTAACGACAGATGAACTCGGTATACCTGAGAGATCACAACTCCTCTGTTTAAGAGCTTATTTGGGAAGTCATTATGTTTCACAGTTGCCATCACATTGTATTGGATCCAGGCTTTTAAGAAGACCTAACTATTTGCTAGTCATTAACATGAGAAACTTCAAAGGCAGTTCAAAATAATCTTGTCACGGTGACTACTGGCTACAGCTTGTCTTGTTGCATTGTCTTCTTTGTAGCTATGTGTAACAATGCATTTATATGAAAGGCAGGAGAACATGAGCATGTGAACAAGATTCAGTGCTTTAGTGAAAGTTGAATTCCTGAGGCATGGGTCAACCTAGGGATTTTTTTATACTGTAAATCTACCCTGCCAAAGTCTCTGAAAGCGATCAAATATAACCCCAACAATCATTTTCCTGACCAGTTCAGGTGCCTACTCTGAGCACAGTGATATTCTTCTGCTTGTTGAAAGCCTTTGAAAATAATGGATTACATTAGAACAGAAATCTAGTGAAAATATGGATAAGATGCTTTGAAAGGATGAAGTCTCCCTTTCTGAAAGGCAAATGAAACAGTAGCTTTGGAAAGGTAATAAAAGCAACCAAAGTCAGAATAATAACAAAAAGCAAAAGTACAGATTACAGTACTTTGGAGGCCACAGCACAATATCACTCTGCAGAACAGGTCAAAGGCATCTGCAAAAGTACAATGGTCTCTTTCTTTTCTATGATCAACCAGGTTTTTAAAACAAATTAAATCGGCTTAAAAAAGAACAGTCTGTAAGTAATCTTTGTGTGCAAACAAATGATTAGTGCAGAGGAGCAGCAAAAACATCTTCTATTAATAGCTTGTTTTGTAGGAAAATATTAGACAGGACTAGACTTGTGTAAAACTGGCAGACTACAGGAGCATGAAGAGTGAAGTGGTATTAAAAGCATTTGTGTAATCATACATTATTCTGAAAGATTTTCCATTGGATGACATTACAAATCCGTTTTTTATTTTCCTCAAAACATGGCAACCACTCACAACATCATGGAATGGAAAATGTTTTTATTCAAGACCATAAGAAAACTGCTTGATTCTTCTAAGCTAGTTAGGTTTCGTTATTATTAATTATGTCACAATGTTAAAAGTCCCCACCGAGTCAACACCAGGATACTGAACCATTCAAGAGCATCATACTCTACAAGAGCACAATTCAATTAAAGAACCAGCAAGGTGAAGCAGTTTAGTTAAGCCTACAGAAAGGGATAGTGGCAGATGAAGAGCAGCTCCTGGACTGCAGCCTCTGGGATGTAAATACGGAGTATAAAGACAACACTTGCAGCATAAAATTGGTAGGCTAGCTCAAACCTAAAGGAGGTTATAAAGCTGTGAGTATTTTGCAACCAGCCTAGATGCCCTGCCATGTTAGCTTTCATTGCTCTGCTTGTCTCTGGATAGTCAGGTTGCTGGAGTGTCATCCTCCTTGTTTCACAAGAGTGGGTTGGCTGGCAAAGCAGACCCCATAAAGGTCCATCTCCATGTCGTTATTGAATATTTCAGAGATGGAGAACAATTAGCTGGTGTCAGGGAATAAATGCATGGGGTCCCGGGAAGAGTTAGAGGGAAGGAAGAACAGGGCAGGCTGCAAGCACAGCACTTTGTGTTGCAAGATTTCTCCCTGCTGTAAGATTTTAATTTGTGTCAGAGACAGCACAAAAAAAGCTCGCATTTGTGTAGAAGAGAACACAGATAGATTTCTTCACCTTTCCCCTTTTTTTAAAGAATTAATAAACCCAAACGCTATTGTTCAATGACCATGTGTCACTAAATAACAAAAATCAGGAGGACATGCAATTTGTGGAGACATTATTCTGTAGCTGCCTGTTGTAGTCTTTCCTGAACATCCGTATGAACTGCTCAGCATCAGTCCTAGCAACAGGCGAGGTTTTTACATGGATGAGGGTTGTTTTTATGTTCTTAATTGAGCAGAAAGTACTGCATGTCTTTGATTTGTTAATGACATTACTGGGGAGCAGGATCTTGGGAGAGATTTCTGAGGACAGCAAATGGGATAAACCCAGACAGAGCTAATGTAAAACATGAAATGTAAACGCACAAAACCTTTGTGGATGAAAAAGAGCCATTCGTGATGTTGTCCTGAACATGGACAACAACATGTTATCTTAAACGAGGACTATGGGGACATGTGAAGACCCCTGATCCACAGTGTTAAGAGCATCAGTTCCCTTTTTTCTACTTTAGGTAAGAGTTCACATCATTTTCTCCACAGAATCCCTTTGCCATTTTTTATTTTATGCATTAAAATCACTTTGATGGTTTTTCTTGTAACAATGAGGAAATAATTCCTTTGCCTGCAGAGATGATCATAAGAATAGTAAGGGTTGGAAGGGACCTCTGGAGATCATCTTGTCCAACCCCTCTACTAAAGCAGATTCATCTAGATCCAGAAACACAGAGAAGGGTTGCAATGAAGGTTACAGAGACTGCTGTTAGGCCATGTCTGATGATTGTTTCATGCTTTATTGTTCTTGGTACTATATCTCTCAGCTCAGAAAATGGCAGATTTCCTTTTTTTCAGCCTCACTTTGCCATGACCTGCCTTGTTTGAGAAAAGCTGAGTAGGAGACTCAGAAGTATCGGTGTCAATAGAGCACATTTGTTTGTGAGGATGGCTGGGCAGCATCCAAACAAGCATAGTCAATAATTTATGAAAAAAGCCTTACACAACATTCATTGTCCCTTCTTTCTATCCACGCTGGCACTCTCCTTTTACCTTATCACAGCTCAGTCATTATTGCTCTTCTTGCTGCAAGCCTCATTCACTTTCTTCCTGGTATCTTCAGCAGGCAGCTGGCCTTATTGCTCCCATCCTCCTTTTCAGTGTCACTGCCAAGTCTCCCCAGGAGTTTCCAGGCTTTGTGTCTGAGCCCAAAGCCCTGCAGTGTGAATGGGAGAGCTGTGTAGGCTGGATGTGTCATGTGTGCATCACTGGATCTCATACACATTCTAGTGATAATCTCTCCACTCCAAAAATTTTGTAACTGAAGCCTTGGATACACTTCAGATTTGTTGCGCTGTAGAGGAATAATATTTGTGATTTCAAGACAGTGGAGCCAGATTAAATTATACTGGGGCACACAGCTCATGCAAAGGGCATATATGCACTCAAGGGAACATTAACCATTTTTCCAGCTAAGCAATGTATACATGGTATTTTATATATGGTCCGGTGTAGGTGAAAAATGTCCTAAAATGCTGATATCCCAGAAAAAGCATTGAAAGCATTAGCTACACAATTTCAGGTTCCCATTGTGGCCAGCTGAAATGCATTCTGAGCTTCTTGTCAGATATTGATGCCAGCTGCCTAGGGGCTGCTGAGCCTCCAGTGCGGTGCTGCTCTTGCACCTTTCATTACCATTGGCACTACAGGAAAACCACTTGGCATATTTCTGCATGTGAGTAAGAACTCCAAGGACGTTCACTCAATGTGTCCTGGTGATCTACTTTGGTCTGGATTTTCTTCCCTCAGTAGCCTTTCCGGTTTCCCAGCCACTGCCCTGCAACAAAATCAGGATTTCAAATGAGCAAATGAACACAGTTTCCGTCACCATATTCAGGTTTCTCCATCTTTGCTTTGCACTGCCTGCTCATCCCTCATATCCTAAACATAAGGCAGATTTCTTAGCACCTTTGACTTACTTCCTTTACGGATGGTATTTTTCAGGTTGTCAGTGCCACGTCATCTCCAAATCCGCACATCTTGTTCTACATTTCCTTCTGTAAGATAACTGCTATCTCCTATATATAGCAGAAACAGAACAGGCTCAACATATTGCCACTTGTCACTCTTATCCCACTGTCTCTCTCTACCCCTCTGTCCCATTTACCATCTCTGGTTTCTGTTAGCAAACCAACTAAACATTTAATCATCAGTGTTCATTTGTTAACCTTACAGATTACTCTCTGAGTGGGCATTGAAAGCTATCCAGAAGTCCTTGTGAAGGATGCCCACACATTCACCCTTTGCCGTTCTCACTTTCTTCACCTAGGAGAGATTAAGATGGCTAGTTTTGAACATTTTTTGTGTGCCTATGCTGAGACAATCTAACTAATCTGTGTCTGTCCAAGTAGTTGCTATTTGTCCCTCACCAGCTTTCCAGAGTCTTAGAATGAAAGCCAGAAAAGGGGCCTGTAATTAGCACTTCTTTTGAGCTTTTTTGTTTTTTGAGAAGATGAAGTAGGTACCTCTGTTCTCTACATGCAGTAGGCTCAATCTTCAGCTGGCATCAGATCAATAGAGCTGCACTGGTTTTAGCCTGGTGAAAGTTTTTGGTGTCTTCGGCTTCTAGTACACCTATCACTGTATAATCTGAAATCTGTGAACAGCTCATAGCACTTCAGCAAGGTACCACTTCTTACTGAGCATACACACGCTCATTGCTGAGCTGAAAACCAACATGTGAAGGTGGTTTAAATTAACACGTTTTTTAATCTTACAGACAGGGAGGGCTAAGAGCATGCACACGCACACTTAAGAAGCTTCTGCAGATGAACAGTAATTTATTAAGTGGCAGGACCCCATCACATTCAATTAGTGACTGTATTTTACAAGCAAAGTACTCTGTCTCTTCTATTTCCATTGGGAAATTTAAGTCCTGTACCTAAAGTGCTCTCTTGGAGTTTTGGTTGGCTCTGACTGCGTTTCTCATCCTTCAGTCTTCATAGATTTTAAGCATTGTAGGCTTCTTGAAGCACACGTGGCAGAAAACATGAGTCCTCTGTTGTGCCTTGGTTTTAATGTACTTTTCTCATACAACTTCCTATAGTAAAATCTTTTGCCTTTGGGTACTGGAGGATACAAATGAACGCTCTCTGAAGTGCCAAAGTCTATGCTTGACTGTGATGCAGAGGCAACAGGAACAGGGCAGGTGCCTTTGTTGCCTTTTGTCTGTAAATGTCAGAAATTCCACAGTCTACAGTGGAATTACAAAACATGTTCACTGTGTGTCAGTTAATACATGGACTTAGATTAGGATTTTTTTCCTGTTGTAGATGAGGCCTTATTTTTCTCCCAGGAAATCTTACAAGTGCTCCAGATAATCCAAGAACCCTTCTTCTCTGCATCTGCTTCTTCTAGGTGCAGTCTGAAGGAGACTGCTTGAAAAACGTGCACAATCACCTTTTGGATACCCCAAATACCTTTTGGATACTGTAAACAGGATCTTCTTCATGATGGAAATGCAAGTCAGATCATACCCCATGGGCAGAGTGAGGGAGAGAGACACCTTTTTGAGCTCTCCAAGTCTGACCTTGCTGGAGACAAACTTGGTTTCAGGCATCTCAGTGTGAGACCCAGCCACTCAGAGCAGAGCCTGGGCACTGCCTCCAGGTACACCAGTGGGAGAAATGGTTGGCCAACTGGTGCCTGAGCTCAGACTGGCATTTCCAGGAAGTTTAAGCTGTGGACCATTTACTGTGTACCAAGCGACAGGATTTTTGCCTTGCTTGCTCTGGAAGCAACATCAACTCTGGTCCACTTTCTGGTAGTCATTTTACCTGAAACATTTTATCCTTCTTCTAGTCGCTGGCCTCTACTAGGTTTCAGAGGTTTCATGGGATTTACTGGGAAATATAATCCTGTCAGGAGACTGTGCAGCCTGTTGACTTTCCCTAAAAATTTTTTGGGATCTCCCCCTACACATGTACACATGTGATCTCGGTTATCTGCATTTAAAGCAACTTCTAGAGGTTCTTCCTTTACACACAATCCTCTAGTGTTTTGTTAATTGGTTGAATCAGTGTTCGTATTTGTGGAGCTTGAAATACTTTTACCACTCTCGTTCCCACTTCTAAACATAATTTGGAAGTTCTTTCCAAATATCCATTTTATAAGCAGTTGCCATATACTCATCTTAAGATATATCCTGTTTTATGCACTGTTGTTTATAACCTCTTTGGAAGCTTAAATTTCAATATACTTGCTGACCAAAATGCATTTCTTCCGTTTTATAAAATACATATTGTTTTATGATGCTAGGATTACTCACATCTGTTGGGCTCTAAGCAACTAAGCAAGATTAAAGGAGGAATCAGATTTTTATTTGCACAAGAAGTATAGCCAGGGCTATAACTGTTAATGCTAACAGCGTTAGCAGGGGGGGATGTTAAATGTCATGCCTTGAAACAATCCAACTTTCAGAGATTATAATAATACCAAATGTGTGGGCCATATGATGTGCCTACTGCATAGTTCATGACGCTTACATCTGAATCACCTCAGACCCCTGACTGCAGGAGACGGACAATAGATCTGATCCTTGTTCGCAGCTTTTGTTAGGATCCCATTACCTCTTTGGAGAAAGCAGTACATGCAAAAACACAGCAACAGTGCAAGCAGCTTCTGCTCTTGTTGCGCTTTTCTCCCTGTCCTGCCATAACCTCCACTTAGCTGGTAGTCCGCTGACACAAGTGGGACAGAAAAAACTCCCAGGCAGACTGTCAGGCTGAGGCAGGGTCTGCGTATGACTCTCTGTTTCTGCCTGTAAGATTATTTTGCAAGGATGACTGTGGTTAATATGCCCTACAGTTGCAAAGAGAGTTTACTTGTGATTCAGGAGGAGACCCTTGAACTGCAAATTGATAATGCAAAGGAAATGTTATAGCCAGTTAGTTAACTTCCTTTGACCTTGGTTTCAACACAGAGGAAAATATCTGGGTCTGATCAGCCAAAAATTGCACAGCCTGAACTCAGATTCTGCTTTGGTCTTCCTTGGGTCATACGCTTACCAGGAAAAACAAGCTCACTTGTATTTAGAGTTTGACTGCAGGATGAGGAAACAAGCACAGTGAGCTGATGCTGGCCAACACATTGCTTTGATTCTAATTAATAAGTAGTTCAATTCAGAGAGATATACATAGGTGTAAACGGAAATGAGGAGAGGCTGAGGGACTTGGGACTTTTTAGTCTAGAGAAGAGAAGACTGAGAGGGGATCTTATTAATGCATACAAATACTTGAGGGGTGGTTGTCGGGAAGATGGGGCTGCTCTTTTTTCAGTGGTGCCCAGTAACAGGATAAGAGGTAATGGGCACAAGCTTCAATATAGGAAGTTCCACTTAAACATGAGGAGGAACTTCTTTATTTTGAGGGTGGCAGAGCACTGGAACAGGCTGCCCAGAGAAGTTGTGGAGGCTCCTTCTCTGGAGACTTTCAAAATCCATCTGGACATGTTCCTGTGTGACCTGCTCTAGGCGATCCTGCTCTGGCAGGGGGGTTGGACTAGATGATCTCCAGAGGTCCCTTCCAACCCCTACGATTCTATGATTCTATATGCAGTTTGAAAGACTATGGACACAAAAAAGTATATTTTCTAGTGTGCCTTGTTTGACAGCCAGTAATATATTTAGGTAACACTGTTGCAGTGGGTACTTCCCTTGGTTGTATACCCTTGTCCTTCCCACGTCAGGGTACAACTGAGCAAGATGTAAATCCAATTCTGAACAATCAAACATTACAACATGAAGTAAAACCATCCCTTCTCCATCCTAGTTAAATCACTGTTAAATGTGGCTTCTCACCCTGAGATTATTAGTGAGCTCTGTAGTGGCTAGCTGCATTTTTTTTGCTGCTATAGGAAAGGAAAAATAATTTAGTAATATCACTAGGTTTTCCTGGTTGTCTGGTGAGGTAAATGAGAAGCCACGGTTTAAAGAACATGTCTGTCATGTCTAGAACCCACCAATTCAAAACAAAACGACATATTCACTGATACAGAACTTCTGTAAAACCCAAGCCCTTGCCCTTTCCCAGCTGCACCTTGCACAGCTTTGTACCCCAGTGCAAAGCTCTGCTCAGCAGCACCGAGTAAGAACAACAACAAAACAGATGGTAAATTACTTATGCTGAAAGTTATTTTGGGGGATAAAGCTGGTTTTCCAAAGTAAACTTTGTTTTTTCAACTGAGTGCTCAGATGGGTCTGTAACATCCCAGATTCTAGGACATGTAGCTCTGGATACACTTGCTCTCCTAGCCTTTTAATACTTCTCTTAGGAGAAGAGAAAGGTGTTCTTCTGAATACATTGAAGCACACACTAGTCCAAACCAGTCCAGGGAGACAGCTGTGCCTCTTAGACACCTTCACCTTCCTACACCAAGGCAACTTTCCTCTAACAATGGCTGGGCTAAGATCTTACAGAGAAAATGAGGTTGCATTTGTGAATGTCTGCTAGTGGCCAAACGTACAGTGTAGCAGAGGAACTGACAAACCTGTTGTATTGCTCATGTGGTAATCAGATTCAAGGCAAAGTCAGAAGCGTTGCTTAATTTATCTTTCAAACTTGAACACAGCTGCAGAATATGCCAGGAAGAAATTATGGGGCAATTCTAGCAGTGTTTAAACTAAGCATACCCTGATCATTTATATCTGCATCTTCTGCTATGGACATATAGGCATTAGACATTCATGCACTGGTAGCACATCTTTTTGAGACCTCTAGCATTTCACCTGACAGAAACCAATTGATGAGCTGAAACCAAAGACACTAAGAAAGCAAACATATGATACAACTTATTTTTCTCAGATTCTCTGAAAGCTGCAGTAACATTCATTATGAATTATTTTGGACGTTCTTGAGATTTAGAAGCAACAGTGATGGCCACACTGCACCATCGTATAGCTGGAATCACACACCGTACATGGAGGTGCTCAAGAGAGGAAAGAGGTAACTACTCCTTTTTTCTCCCAACACTGAAAAGAAAAGCAAATGTAGCACTGTCTCAGCATTCATAAAAGAAGAATAAAGATCTAGCTAATTATAATGCTTTACATTAGCTTCTAACCCTGGCAAAAACAATACAAAAAGTCTTAATAAATAGTCACTTCATTCGCGAAGAATAATGCAATGATGAGCAGTAAGAGGCAGGATTTATAAAGAATAGATCTTGCCTGACAAAGCAAACACTTTTTAATGGAATTACTGAATTAATGGATGAATGGAACAGAATAAATGTGATATTCCTGGATTTAAGCCATAGGTTTTTCAACAATTGATCTGATCATCCTCTCTGTCAAAGCCAGACAGTTACACTAACATAAAACTGGAGAGCATGAGAATAGAAGGTTGCTTCCTATGTTTCACAAAAACATGCTTTAAAAGCTCAACTGAACCTTCTTGTGCAAAAAATATCTCATTCGGTCTGAAGTTTGGAATGAAGGACCAAATCAAGGCTGATAAACACATGGCAGAATACCGGTTTACAGGGAGGACAGGTAAATATTTAAGGGTTGGTCTTGGGTCTTGCCTTATTTAATACTCTCAGTAATGAGCTAGAAAGAGGAGTAAACAACATATTAATGAAATTCACAGGTGATACTAAATTGAGAAGAGACAAGAAAAACAGAGAGGCCAGAGATACAGGACAGAGGGATTGAAGTAATTAGTAACACGAGCCAAAAATAACAAGAATCACCTTGGAAAAACACAGTGAAGGACACCAGCACAGGAGAAAGGAAAATTAGCATGGAAAATACTTTCTATAAGAGGGAGATTCTTGGATGACAGAGACTTGGTAAGGACTAAGAGGATAAAATCCAGCAAGTTACTTTCAAGTTTCTAATAAGTATAGTGGTAGGAAAGGTCTATTTAATTTGTATGTGTATGTGCAAAGAGGTAGCAACTCAGAGCAGCAAGAATTGCTCTCTGCATGACTGCGGTGTAACGCTTGGGGGACATTGCTTCATTTCTAGTGAGATTTTCACAGATCACAAGAGAGTTCAGAGAACCACAGGACAAATAAGAGCAGTAGAGGAGCTGGTGCCCAAGGAGTGATTAAATCAGAAATGCATAAGATGAGCACTGACAAGAATGTGGCACAAACATTGAAAAGATGCAATCAGCAAGCAAGAAAAGAATGGAAATTGAGGCAGGAATAGGAACAAAAAGTCATCAAGAAAAGGTTTGTGAGAGGGACCCAGAGAACTTTTCTCTCTGGACCAGTCTCATGACAGGTATAATAGATGTAAACAGCTGCACAGCTTGGACTTGTCTAGAGATTCATGCCAGTCTCGGGTTGCTGAGTCTTCCTACTTCCCTCACTCTTTTGGTTGTATCTTGGGCTCTGTTCTTAGTGTCCTGGCTCTTCCTTCAATTGCCCTGGCCATGTTCCCAACAAGCTCTCTTGGCTTTGAGCCAGGTATGCATACTTTTTGTTTGAGATACTATCCTATAACATGGAGGTCAAATCTCATTCCCACCAGGACGTATTTCCACAGGCCTATTCCCCTCTTAGCAACAGAGTACTTACAGTAATTTCTGCATTGGAAAATCTCTCAAGAGATTTTTCTGGGTATTTCTCATAAAGACCTCATTGCGATTCTCTCCAAACCTATTTCCAGCATGAAAGATGTGGAATTTGCATGTAAAGTTGTGTTCTTAATGAAATAAGGAAAGGGAGTCTGGAGAAAAGAAATCCCTCAGAATCAGGGCAAAATCTGTCAGAGAATGTTCTGGGGGAAAAGGGAAATTATACATAAAGAGGAAGCCTATGGAGTGTTTACAACAAGTCAATAAACATAAGGACTGGTACACTAGAAAAGATGACCAAAGCATCTAGATGGAGCCAAGGTCAAAGTAAACACAGCAAATTTTCTAAAGGGTTAGGACTAACATTGGTAGGGTGTGATAAGAAAGATTAAGAAAATGCTGTTCCTTCATCCTAAAATGCTCAAACCTTATTCTGTCTTACTCCCTTTCTCTAGAGAGACACCCTGTATGGTCACAGTACACATGAAAGGTCAGATATTTCATGTCCTGCAGAAAACCCAAGAAGCCTTCCTCCAATATTTTCTCTCTGGAAATAGCTCCCTACATTCACAAACGTCCTTTTATAGAATGAATTTTAATAAGTGTCTTTTTTTCTTTTTTTTCTTTTGTTCCTCCCAGTTGCCTCAGTTTTATTGTGGCTTTGCCTTTGTTTTCATTTTCATGTTCTTTCCATTCTACTGCATTATGAATTCTCATTTTACTTGCTGAAAGTTAGAGCTACTGTACATATATTTAGAATACGTGGGGGTGTATGTGGATACAGATATTAATAGATACATGAGCATCACATAGTTCTCATTACTGTTCCAATATTATCAATTTTATTCACCATATGTCATGCTATACAGTTCTCACCTTCACTAACTTTAGATGGCTGTTTGCACATGGTCCATTAAAAACTGACATTAAAATATCCAGTATTTCAGTATTGAGGATACTTCTTGATTATGTTTGTGAACCTGGTAATAAAAGAATTGCTAACTAATGTGACTGAAGTTTGCCTTGAAGAGGGAATTTTGTGATAACTAAACCAGTATCAGCCTAAAGCTGTTTTAACACATTCATGCAATGGGCAAAGACATTAGCATGGACAATATGAAAAGAAGTCACATCCTGCTAATCAGAGAATTCATGTTCCTTTTCATTCTGCAGCATGTGTACTATTTGTACATCTTAAGGCCAAGTAAAAAAAAAGGTCTACTGTCATCCACTACTTTGTAAATCATCGCATTTTAATACTTTGTTCTCTATGAGTGATTGACGTCCATAAAACTAGCACATCTTGTATTTTAAAACTTCATTTTATATGAAAACACTGAACAAAACACAACATACTGCCATAAAAAGCAGGAACGAATGTTTCCAGAATTCAACTCCATAGGTAACATGTTACCAAAGTTAACAACTAAGTTAAAAAGTGGGAAACAAATTCTTGGTTTGATATCATTCAAAATCTCAAAGCCAGGTACTGTGTTTCATTTTGACCTCCGCACTGCGCTTTCAGCTCCATTTTCTATGGTATTATAATCCTTCATCCATTAATATTTCTCACCCCTTTCTAAACCTCACACCGGATAAAATCAGCCCCTGGGGATCATCTCCAGAAAAGGGGATATGGTAGATGTATTGAGCAAAGAGGGTTCCTTCTACCACCACACGGGCATAAAAGAAGGGAAGGACCAGCAGATTTTAACCCACATCCTCCAGTACCAGCATATACACATCCTCGCTCCTCAGGATGCAGTCGCAGTCATGCACCACCCCCATTAAGATCCAGGCTGCACATCTCTGATTGTCATGGAGACTGTTTCAAAGTCTTGCTGTGCTTCAGCAGCAGCAGCAAAGAGGACACTAGTACTTGGTCTTAAAGGGATGAAAAGAAAGCAACAAAGCAAAGTGCAAAAGGAGAGGAGCTGTGACTGAAAGGGGTATGGGTGCAGCAAGACACACTTCAGACTATTGCAGAGGACTAGAGGTATAAGTTAGGCCAGTCTTCCAACTACCCTGATACAGTTATGCCCATGTATTTTTGCATAGTTTCAAATAATTGTGCCTTCAAGATAAACACAGAAAGAGCATTTCCAAGGATAGCACATTTCTCCTTCCCCTTTTCCCCTCCAAGCTGAGATGCTGGGCTGTTTTAGATTGAATGTGTTAATTAGGAAACTGCCTAGTTTACGATGTCTTGTCTGGTTTTCCATTCCTGTAGGCATTGTAAACATAAAATTGGAGCAAGTGATATACAATGACTTGGAACAAGAGGCAGGCAGAGCCCCAGATAAGTGGAAGGTGTTAATAGAGTTGATTTTTTGCAAGACCTAAGGCAAATAAGTGATTTGCAGAAGAGTGAGGAGACAGTTTTATATCAAATAGCAAATTTGCTAAGAATTGCAATTTACAGCCACCCATAAGCTATTCTCAAGTCAGGTCAGTTCTCACAAGAAATGGTAGTAAAAGGTAGAACTGAACAACATAAAATACACATTAGTACAAAACAATTTATTTTAATCACATCTCAGAAAAATCATAGTATCATAGAGAATCATAGAATGTATTGGGTTGGAAGGAGTCTCTAAAGGCCATCTAGTCCAACCCCCCTACAATAAGCAGGGACATCTCTAACTGGGTCAGGTTGCTCAGAGCCCCATCAAACCTGACCTTGAATGACTCCAGGGATGGGGCCTCCACCACCTCTCTGGGCAGCCCATTCCAGTGATCAACCACCTTCGTATTAAAGAACATTTTCCTAATGTCCAACCTAAATCTACCCTCTTCTTTCTTAAAACCATTACCCCTTGTCCTTTCACTACAAACCCTTGTGAACAGATCCTCCCCAACTTTCATACAGACCCCTTTCAGGTATTGGAAGATTGCTATAAAGTCCCCCCAGAGCCTTCTCTTCTCCAGGCTGAACAACCCCAACTCTCTCAGCCTGTCTTCATAGGAGAGGTGCTCCAGCCCTCGGATCATTTTCATGGCTCTCCTCTAGACACGCTCCAATATGTTCACGTCCTTCTTGTGCTGGGGGCTCCAGAACTGGACACAGTGCTCCAGGTGAGGTCTCACCAGGGCAGAGTAGAGGGGCAGAATCACCTCTCTCGATCTGCTGGCCCTGCTTCTTGTGATGCAGTCCAGGATGCAATTGGCCTTCTGGGCTGCCGTTGCGCATTGGTGGCTCATGTCCAGCTTTCCATCTACTAGTACTCCCAAGTCTTTTTCCATGGGGCTACTCTCTAGCATGTCCTCTCCTAGCCTATGTAGATAATACTGGTTGCCCCAGCCCGGGTGCAGGACCCTGCACTTGGCCTTGTTGAACCTCGTAAGGTTCACCTGGGCCCACCTCTCCAGCCTATCCAGGTCCCTCTGGATGGCATCCCATCCCACAGGCATATCAACTGCACCCCCCAGCTTGGTGTCATCAGCAAACTTGCTGAGGGTGCGCTCAATGCTGCTGTCAATGTCATTAATGAAGATATTAAACCACACTGTAAGGAGTCATCAGATCAGACTTTCACTGTAAGTGTAAGTTTAATAAAACAGTTTGAAGCATAAACCTCTGAAAAAATTGGATGGTGACCTGTCTGTCAAGATTTATGCTCATATTACCACAAAAATCACAGCACCTCTCCAAGGACTGAGGAAAAACATTTTGAGTGATACCAAGGTTGTGATCTGAATCAGTACTTTGAAAATGTGAAGGACACCATGACTCTCAAAATCAAAGTAAAATGTTACAATGAAATCAGAGAAATGGTAAAGCAAAACATGCTTCCACAAGCTTCTTCCACAGCATTTGGAGCAAACTTGCTGTAAGAAGGAGATCCACTGTGGAACAGACTAATACACTTGGAAATCATGCTCAGAGTAAAAATAAAGTATTCACCTTCAAAAATGAAGAGGGAGAGTTTGATGAGCACGTATGCAATCTCATGGTAACAAGTAAAGCAGGTCTCAAACTTGGAATATCCTAGGCAAACTTCTGCACCACAAAAGCTTCACTCCTTGATCTTAAATTTGCAAAGGTACAACTCTCTGGGGGGAGAATATTCCTGTAACAGATTTGTAGTCAAAAAAGACTTGGAGAAACAGAAACGTGATAAAAGAACAATTGCTAATGTCTACTAAAAGAATAAAACTAGCAGAAATTATGAGAGAGTGACAACATAGAGAAATTTCTAAGAAAAATTTCATGGTTGAGGCAGCCTGCACAAAAACCACTTCAAGGCACTTCTTGTGACCTGGAAAAATAGTTGAGTACGGGCAAAGTAAAAGGAAAATCAGAGAAAATTAGTTTAGGTGCTGTTTAGGAGTCCAGAAGCCATATGACTTTAGGAGCCATACGGGACATCTGTGTGACCATCTCAGCTTGGGATGCTGAAACAGCCTGGAGAGAAATCACTGTTTGTGACCACCAGAATCAGCAGAACACCTCTCATGCCAGCATAAGCACTAGGTGACACTGTATTGTGACTGCGCTTATGTGCAATGCTTAATTCAGCTGAGAGAGAAAATTCTGCCTAATGAACAGACGGCTCATGATAAGGTCTACTGCCTTGAGCAGAAATGCTCTGGTTGGTATCTGCAGACGTCTGCTGTTTGCAGGACAAGTGTGTTTTATTTGCACACACATGAAGTAAGAGAAAAAGTAGGCATGAAGTGGTTGCTGGATTTTGCACTCTCTGTTTTCCTTTCTCCGTGCTAGGCCAAGCAGCTGAAAGCTGGTTGTCGTGTTTGAAAATTCAAAAGCTTGTTTATTTAACTCTTTGCTGTGCGGGTTTCCGTCTCTGGAAGCACTGCCTTTGAAGACACTGTGGATCACAGAGTACAGTGGTGCAGAAAGCAACACTCTCTGTGAGAGGGTCAGATTTTCCATGTGAGACATATCATTTAATTCTGAGACAGATTACACTTTGTGGGCCTCTTCCCAAGAGGCCATTTTCTACATGTAACAGATCACAGATCCCTGTAGTTTCTCTCAAAGGTACAAGATGCTCAGTAAAACGCATAGCAATTTTATTTTAAGAGTCTAATTGTGCTACAAATTATATGTAAATTGCCTTTATGATAGTGTGCAGAACTGGTTTTTTCATCCAGTCAGTTACCTGGCTTCATGTAGAGAAAATTAGCAGCAGTATAATTTCCTCTGTCTCTCATGAACAGAATTAGCTGTTCTAAATATTAGAGGTCTGTGCGGTGGATGATGCACAGGCATGTTGTGAAGCTTTTGATGCCTCTAGTTACTTGTCTGTTCCCAAGACTTTTGACTTAAGCACAGAGGCTGCAGCCATTTTGTTCTCAAACGTCACTGCAGCTTGTCAGGCAAACGATGCATCTCTCATGTGGGAGGGGAGAGGGGTGGTTGCAGCTTTCATTAATATATATTAAAAAGTCTGCTTTAAGACCAAAAATACAAATTTTATTCTCCCTATTCATAAAACTAACTGCTCAGACAGAAGGTGATTGTGTTAATAAACATTTTTGGCACATCTCATGTCATGGTGATAAAGTTGTTATTCCTGGGAAATGCTCACAAGTCTTGACAGCTCAACAAATGACCTACTCATGCAAACCTGTAGCTAACATCTGCTCCTAGGACAGGCCCAATAGATACAACAACATAGGAAAAATAAGTGCTGACCTTCTCTCTACATTTCTGTGTATCCCACAGTACCATTAGAACCTCGGAAGTATCATTACCAGCATTTAGTTCCAAGATCATTCTGTGAAATAAAATCTCTGAAGGACAACACAAAAAGGCAGCTAGAGCCCAAGCAAATTCATGTAAGAGCAGACACTGACAGCAAGATAGTGAGAAAGACAACATAAATTTGATCAAAATGAGATTTGTATATGAGCAAGATGACAAAAGTCTTGCCACTGATTAGATATACAAAATACTGAGATTTTATGGGTTTTGCCTTGAATTTTTCCGAGAAAATCAGTCATTGAGAAAATCAGTCACCTAGAAAATCAGTTTTCTTATGCATTAAAAACCCTACTTTCCCCGGCACAGTAAAGCTCAAGCCCCACTTAGCTTTGAGATTTCTTCAGGCAAGGATAATCTATGTCCCTTCCTCAGTCAAATTCTCAAAGAAAAAAAAAATAATCTTAGCTTTATCCCAAAAGTGAGCAGTTTTGAGCCAGTTCTCTTCAGGTGTTTATACAGCCTGGAGGTGCCCCCTACAGTCTGTGCCAGGTGAGCTCTGCCCAGTCTTTATGTATTTTATGCGTACGGCTAAATGCATACACATTCCAGGAAAGAGACTGAATCAAGTGACAGGGACGTAGAAGGAGATGAATTAATCATCAGCCTAGAGAGATACACAGAACATTGTTCCCAGAAATGGAAAAGCTTTTAGAAGCTTTTCTGTACTGAAGGCAAGAGTAATTACATTCCTACCTCCAGCATGGTTTGGAAAGAGACTGATTCTCCACTGTAGTGCCTTGAGGTAATACAACTAAAGCAAATAAACTTGAAAAGTCCTGGTTTTGCTCTTCAACATGCACCGCACACACTGTCTGCTCAGGACACAGCACAACTCCTTTCAAAACCAATGGAAGTTCTATTGATTGACTCGGGAAGGACAAGGATCAGTATTTTGTTTCCATTAAATATCCAGAGCAGGTAAATACCACTGCCCGTGGTCAGCAAAATGGGAGATGAGCAAGCTGGCATAGTCCTACTGCAGTCAGCAAGGCTAGAGAAGGAAAACAAAACCTTCTTGAGTCTGACCAAGCTGGGGATGGGTGCCCAGTGCTGGGGACCAATGCTTCATCTCACTACAGCTGGACTATCTCTAGCACTTTCTTTTCCCTGACCACTGTCACAGGGTTTGCACGATTCCTCCTTAGCTCTGACATTGATAGATAGTTGCTTGGTTTGGATGAGCAGATCATGGCTCACTGGCAGGAGCCAGGCTTCCCTTCCCAAAATCTGCACTGCAAATTCTTGAAAGCAAAACTGAAACGCTGCTTTGCAAAGTAAATTTTTTAGGTGACGATAGTTTATTTTTTTTAATCCTCAGCATATCTTACCTCTCTAACCCTCACAATATTTTAAAAAAACAGTGCTTATGTGATTTCAACGCACACACTGGCTCTTACCTTGTTCCCTCAAATACATAGATTTATGATGAAACACAGCAGCTGTTAAAATGTTATGCACCATTAGCAGTACTGGAAGCTTGTTTTCTATCATATTTCAAATCAGCTGAGATACAGGCCAGGAGAGATTCATAGATTGTTAATAGCCTGGCTGCAACACCAGGAAAAAAGATTTTATTATTACTTCAGGCAGAGTTTTTTAATTTAGTTTTGCAGCTCTGACCATCAGTGAAAATAACAAGTGCGCTCTATGGTCTATTTAATGACCTAATGCCGTTAAATATACCAACAGAGCATCTTTTCATGATGTACTACTTCCAACTCTGGTCAGCTCTAGCTCAAACATCACATTGAAAGTGAACTGAATGACAGAAAGAAAACAAAAGGATTAGAGATGAGGAAAGGCTTTGGGACTTTTTAAATTTCTCTTGAGGTGAGATCAATTGTGTCAGGACCTTCTGGGAAGTGCTTTTGCTACAGGCAGCACATGGGAAGAGGCACTGCTGGTAGGCATCCCCCAGGCCATTTAAGATTTATAGCTTTTTGGTCAAACCAAACACTGTAAACACCAGGAAACTAATAGGTAGACATCGTAGGTCTATGCAGCACCAGACTTGGTTTTGATTAGATTAGTTCTTCAGTAGATGGGATGCTGCTCTGAGCCCATTTTTTTCCTTCAGGTGGCAACATGAAGAAAAACGTTTGGGCACAGGGAAAAGGCACGTGTCCCAAAGCAAACGAGGTGGCCACAAGGTGTGAGCAGAGCACAGAGAGACTGCAGCCCCCCACGGTCCTCCTTCTGTATGGTCAGACAAGGGACCATGTCACGTCCCAGAGCTGGAGCCCTGCTAATAGCCAATGGGACCCTGCTCCACACTATGCAGCAGGACGCAAATCCCTACCAGGCCTCCCAGCAGACGCTGCAAGCTGAGCCACAGCTTGGGTCTAAAAGTCCAAAGCACGCTTTTTGATGAGGGGTAAACAGTTTAAATCAACAAACCAAATTGCCTTCATATAATAGACATCTACACAAAGGATGAAGCATTTATTTTAATAATTATTTTTATGTTGTTCCTATTTGTGCTGAAACCAGAGTGAACTGGCAACATGTGAAGGTGCTTTGACAGGTACAATCACTAACAGAGGTTTCTGGGGCCCAAGGGCGTGCTAGCCAGACAAAATGGCCAGTTTCCACCATTACGAGATCTTGAAGGTTGCCATGGGGGCACCACACTGCTGCAAGGCCATACTGTTTGTGAGCATCTCTTGCATTTTCACGTTGACATTTTAAAGCCACTGCAAAGAGAATTGATAGAGATGTGAAATATCCACAGAGTTCCCCAGTCCAAATGCATGACCGCTTCACCAAGCAGTAGGGTTGGCCAGCGATGAGGGAAGGGGCCAAATCCAGATACAAAGCTCTGAAAAAACACCCAGACCTTGTACTTGAAAGTGTTCAAATGAAAAGTTCTGCTTTCTTAATTTCTAAGATTTTTTCCTCCCATTCCCTCTCTGGAAAAGCTCTCAGCCCATTGTTACGAATGCTGGCTGTCACCTAATTTACTTCAGTAATTGCTTTGAAGTTCATTTCCAGCATTTGTAGCTATTTGTGGCAATCGTTTGCTGCTGGCCTCACAGATGATTTTTTTTTTTCTCTGCCGTTCATTTGTTTCCCCAGTTCCACTTCACAGTCACAGACTAATGGCAGGATTTGTCTTCTGCAGACTCTACCTTCATTCCTGTCTTGTTCGTTGTTTCACGCCATCACAAATCCTGCTTTTGCATCTTGCAGGCAATGAGATTGTTATGGGTAACAGGCTTCTCTGCTTTGCAGACAGAACTTCATTTAACTGCTCTTTTCTCTTTCCATTCTGCCATGCAGATGACACGTCTCTTAAGTCTCTCTTTCTGGTCTTCATGACTGTGAATAAGAAAACCCTTGTTTGAGTTTAGGATTACCATGGTGACATGTTTATTATCTACCCGTTTGGATGCAGGTTATCCTTCTGGCAATTTTTGGCATGTATTAGTCAGTCTGTGCTGATTGCTGTTTTGTTGGGATATATTTGGAAGCACAGCATCCATGGGGAAATGGGGAAAATAGTGTCATTTTGTAGAAGCAAAAAATGCAAGCTGGGATTTACCTTTAAAAAAAAATGCATTGCAGGGTGGTCACGTCATGGAGGCAGAAGCTCTGAGTTGAGTTGCTGGCTGTGACACAAACCGGATGGGCAAGATTTTTCTCTGTCTATGCCTTAAATATTCCATGTCAAATAGAGATAGTGCTAGCAGGATTATGATCCAGGTTGTTATTGTTATCACACAGAAAACTCCAGCATGATCATGCTTTGTATCATCTGATATTTTCTTTACTGGACCTCTCTGTATTCTGAGAGCAACAGACCAAATGCTTTTAACATCCTCCTATTCCAGCCATCATATTAATTTTACAAGGGGAGCAGTTGATACACTACAACTTACCCAAGCCCAGCTTCATACCAGGGATATGTAGAAGCTCTGAGCTACACAATAGCCAGTCTAAGGCTGCAGATAAGTTATCAGCTCTCCTTTGTAGCAATTCTGCTGTGGGTCTGTGAAAATGCCCAGCTGATCCTCTGCTGTCTTACCCGTTGCCACATCTTCTGTACCACTCTTATTCCCCAGTTGGTCTTACATACCTCTGGGAAGTTCCTAGGGCGACATGACAACCCAGGAGCTCTGCTGTCATGTGAATATACATATGACAAGTCTTGATCACAAAACAAATGTGAAAAATGCAAAGTCTTTGGTCTGAGCCCCTCTCCCACAGCAGCTCCAAGAGGTGTCACCTTCCCTGTTCATCTGGGGGTGTAGTGGGTCTGGCTGAGCTGGTTTTCCACACAGCAGCAGAGTTTTGTGCTGGGAGCTGGAAGGATGTTGATAACACACCCGTGGTGTGACTACTGCTGAGCAGGGCTCGCACAGCACCAGGGCTCTTCCCAACATTCCCCCCACAGTGGGATGGGGTGGGCAAGATCTTGGGAGGGGACACAAGCAGGACAGCTGACCCCAACTGACCAAAGGGATATTCCATACCATATGACGTCAGCTCAGCTATAAAGCCAGGGAGAAGAAGGAGGAGGGGGGGGCCGTTCCGTTGTCCTCCAGAGCAACCGCTACGCGTCTTGGAGCCCTGCTTCCTGTCAAGTGGCCAAACATCGCCTACTGATAAGAAGTAGAGAATAAAACTTTGTTTTCCTTGCTTCCACGCANTGCTGAGCACAACCTCTTTAGGCTTTTATTGTCAATGTTTGTCTTGGCCAGGCCATTAAAGCCTGAAGTCTGTGCTCAAATCTTTCTGGACACAAAAAGCAATGGTCCAAGGAATGAGAGTACCATATTGTCCTCTTATGATCCAACAGATTTTATGTCCCCATGGAGATGACTTCTGCTTGCAAGTCTTCCCTTTGTCTGAAATTGGTCTCAGGCATTTCCCTTTGACTTGTGCACCTCCTCCTCTATCCACTGTTGATAAAGTCAGCAAGTTTTCCCTCCTTATGCCATGCCAGCTGCAGTCACAATCTACAAGGCTGCACTTACTCCAGAACATAAAGATATCAGGGAATGTTTTAAATAAGAGAAGAATATGCCTTTCCCTGGATGTTATGAAACATCCTGAAGATATTAATCTTTGCCAATTGCCTTTGTGCCTTTTGACCTTTGGCTTAGGAAGGAAAGCAAAAACCCTCTGGGGCAAAATAAAAATAAATTGAAACAGTTTAGAGATTTTTCTTTAACAAAATCTTTACAAGATCTTGCTTTTCAAAATTTCTAAACAGTCTTTACATTATTTGATAATTGCAATAATAGTATGGGAATTGATTAGTTGTAGAAAAATAATTATATACCCAATTAAAGCAAACTGAAATAGACTTAAAATGTTGGCAGTTATTCCTGCTGTCCCAAACAGGAAGAATTAATTTGACCAGGGTGGTTATAGAGCCAAAATGTTTTACTTCAGATAAAGAAAACTGTATATCATTTTTTGGCATTGCAACGATAAATTTTAATGACAGGCTTGGTTGTAGGGCAGTGCTGACTGGACAAAACACAACATGTAGAAAGTGATGGCAAAAATCAATAGTTAAAAATAGAACAGAAATTAATAAATGCTGGGAAAGATCATTTGGCTCAGATTCCGTCTGCATAGCTCAAACAGGAGTTACTGCTGGTTAAATCTAGTAGGAAAAGCTGGATCTCAGGGTAAAGCACACTTCAGACCTCCAGAACAGCAGAGCTTTTCATCAAAGGTGTTGGCCCCTTCCCACAGCAGTGGTTTTGCGCAAGTGTGGCCTCAGGGCTGGCACAACACGTGTTCAATGCATTACAATTTGGACAGGAAAAGGGTAGTGTGAAAGTGTTGTGTGCAGGAACTAAACAGAAAGAGACCAAAGAAATGTCAGTCAGGCCACACACTAGCCAATTCTAGCCGAAAACAAGGCCAGACAGCAGGAGTCCAGTGTCTTAAAAGTAGACCCTCTGACCCTGTGAAGGATCTGTCAGTTATGTGCCAGATCAAAGGACATGAAAAGCACAAAGGAAAAATCCTTCACTCTTTTGCTTCTGATATTTGCCTGCAGCCATTACAAAGTATAATTCAATCTCATCAATATTCCCTATTACAGAACACACCAGTGCTGGGGACAGAGCATCCTGGAAATAGCCTGCTTCACCTGTTGACACGCAACAGCGATGCAGTGATGAGTTGCTACGTGAATTAAGGGACAAATATACATTTTAGAGCTGATATCTTTCAAAAAAAAAAATCAGCATCATCTCCATCATTGCAGTGCAATCCAGCCACTCTCTATACTTAGAAAGAGCAACTTACAGTCTGACTGCTAGGAAGAAACGGCTTAAAAGCAAGCAGTGAAATAATAGGCATTGCTTGCCTGATGCAAACACTAGCAGCTGGGCTCTCATGGAGAACCTAAACCTGTCCACTCCTGCACAGAACCATGGGGCAGCAGCAGCAGCAACAGCGTTTTCCCTTTCCAACTTGCAGTCTGCCACACAAAAGGGAGATGGTACCATTTTACCAAGAACCGCTATTTTCTTGTGTTCTTATCTGAATAAAGCGATAAAGAATAAGGTCCTAGCTTCAGCTTTCTGCTCACACCTCCTACCCTCCTCCCAAATATATATATATATAATTTTGCACCAAGCTGCCCCTTTCTGTTAAGCACCTTGGCAGATCTTACCATGCTATCATAGGAATATCCCTCTGTCTTACATTCTTCTTCTTTCATTATCAGTTACAGAATCATGTAATAGTTCTGTACCCCACAAACTGTTTCAGTCTACTAAATTTTAAAGGACTTTCAAAGTAATGGGTGAATTGGTCCCAGTGAATTAGCTAAGCTATAGATGCATAAAGAACAACAGCAACTGCTGCTCAAAGCACCAACAGAACAGTTGTATAATCACTACTCTCTGCACTAAAACCAAATGTTGTTTCAGCTCTGGTTTACAATCCATTAAAATAAGTGATGGCAGAAATCAAAGAAGTGTTCAAACATCCAATGTATTTGGAGCCTTTGATCAATTAATTTTATTAGTTCATCCCAAACCCAGCAGATAACACCTGCAAATTAGAGCTACTTTGGATTGCTAGATGCCGGCAAAAAAAGTCTGCATAGGTACCTTAACTTATTACAATACAGTATTAAATGTCAAGGAGAATATAATAAAAAGCTTTAACTTATTGAGTAACTATCTTTGCTGAAGGGCATCAATGTGTTAACATTAGTGTTTTATACAAAATTCATCCTGCGATAGAGTTGCTTTACCTCTAAAGCCTATTACAGCTCTATCCCCTGGGGCAGAGGCTGGAGAACTGCCATTTAATTGTCAGTGTTATAAATTAAAGGAGTGCTTGAGTCAGATGTCATCCAGAGCTTACAGACCCGGCAGAGTGGGTAGGAAATGCTGACAGGGAATATCAGCCTTGGGTGAGAATCTTCCCAATGGCTTTCCCGGCACTCTGAACCTAATTAATTCTGCTGATCTTTTATTTTCATCTGCATTTGCATTGTATTTAAATTAAATGCAGCTATGTGCACTGAGCTTGGCAAAGCTTGGATAGCGAGGGAACGAAAATCATGAAGGAAAAAGAGAGTCTGTTTTCTTGGCTATTGTTTAACACATTATTGGGGGAAATGTAAGCCTAATAGCTTACAGCATGCTACAATTCCCCCAGGTATTAAGAATTATGCTACAACTCAAAGCAGAGAATCATTTCTAGGAAATGCATGAAGACACGGTTGCCCAGCACATGAAAGTCAAAATCCTAATTGGCAGAAGGACTAAAATAAATCAAATTCCCTGCTAAAGGCAGAAATCATCCTGGAATGGCAGCATGATGCCTCCTGTCTGTAAAATACAGGTAATAATGACAAGCTGAAGATACCGAGTAGAGCCCATCAATTCACCCACAGAAACCAGTACGTTCATATTCAGCTGCCCACTCCTATGATTTGAGCTGTTTGCTTGCTTTTTACACCAATATCTTCCACCAAAAAGTGAAAAAAAAGAGCACAATCTAGTCACTGCAGCCACAATTTTGGATTTACAGATTACAACCAGATCAGCAGAGTTAATAAACACAATGTTCCTACCTTCTCACCTTACCTTTCCCTTCTCACTTAAAATCCTGTCATAACATGAGCTTCTTCCCCTCTATTTCATAAAAAGAAAACCCATGGTTTTAATCTAATAAGGTACTTGAACTCCAAGCCTATGGATGGAAATAAAGGTTTGCTTGTGGTGAGTGTTGATCCTTGATTTGGGCATCTGATTTAAAGGCCATTTGTTCCATGACTAAGATGATGTGACAGCATCTAAGTGTGCAACCATGGTCACCTAACACTCCATTACTTTAATCTCTTAGTTATGTGTTTCTGGTGCTGGAGGTCCAGTTCACCAGGGGAGCTATGTTCCAACAAGCCTGAAGGTTCCCTCAGAGCTGGTTATTTTGTGCTGAGAGTGTGTCATCAGTGAGAGTAATTTAAGCAGTTTTCCATTTCTTCTGTGATTTGATAATTACAATTTTATTTCCAAGAGTCAAATACAAGATTCAAGAGCTTCCTTCTGTTCACCTAGGCCACTTGCAGAAAACAGCCATAAATCAGTATTTTTTAAAAATCTGACCTGTTCTGATAAACAGTGACAAACTATATGGAAATACTTGAAATTCAGTGTGGCTGGGAGAAAACTGCCTGCGCTTTTTACTGGATTTGTGGGAAATGCATGCAAAATAGGAGCTCAACGTGCACAAATTAACATGGACACAAAAATAAAAGCTATAATACATTTTAATGAAGTCGAATGGAAAAAAAGAACTAAATCGTTAACTAAACTCACATAAATGTTAAGGGCTGTATCCACAGAAGGACTTGGGCACTGCCACATTTCTCTCAGCTGCACCTAAATACAAAGCATCTGCAGTCAGGAGTGGCAAACCCAGCCCTGAGCTCCCAAGCACCAACAAAGGAGATAGAAGAAACTCCAGGGGATTCCCATGAGCTAGCACCTGGCATGTGGGATGGGTAAACCCACCAAAGGAGAGTATTCCAGAAGACCAGGTCTGGTATTTCTCTTCTCTCCAGAGATAAGACTCCATCCTTGCACCCTGTGTGAGGTATGTATGGGAGATCAGGTATCACAACATACAGTGCCAAACTAGACCAAGGCAATCGTGACATTCCCTGTGGGAAAACAGCTCAGCAATTAGGGTGACAGAGACCAGAGGCCATGTCCTCTTTGGTCTGAAAGATTCAAACCCTTAGTTCCCTCACAGGAACAGCTCTAGCCACCGCTCTGGGATAGCCCAGATGGAGTCCAATGGCATAAAAGTTACCCAGAGTGCCTGAGAACTGCTCTTCCATGACTAGTACATCTCAGGTCACACTGGAAAATATGCAGGCTTGCAAAAATAAAAAACAATGATTTTTTACCCAGCCAAGATTAACAACTAGGGCCAACCTTGCTGATGCTTGCATGTTTTGATGGTCAGGTTAAGCTAGCACATGGTCAACTCTTAATTTCACCAATTCTAGGACAAAAAAAGACCAAAACATCTCCCAGTATTCTTATGATTTTGTGAGGCTTGCCAAGGGAGGGTTTGATTTTCTGTGGCAGAACATCCTAAGTGACCTTCAGTTTGCTGATGGCAGAGTATTCTTTGCTCTGTATGCTTGTTCAAAGAGTGCAATAGTATAATCAGTACAAAAAGTTACTGAGAAATACGGGCTATTTCCAAATGTAGCAGATGAAGGAACTCAGTAATTACAAACAGGATGCAAACAAATGTAATCATAGACAAAAGGTAAAGGCTATAGTTTAGTTCAATAATTCAGAAACAGAAATTATATTTCTTTCGGCAAGGAAGCTGACCCAGAGAAAACAGGAAAAAATGAGGGGACAGTGTCGTTCTTCATGGAAGTCTGGAACAGCTTGCAGTACCTCAAAATACGCAAAGGTACGTAAAGTCTCATTTTTTCCATAACAACTAGAGGATATGAATCGTGAGAAATCAATGGTGCAGACAGTAAGAAAATTGAAGTTTTTGCACTGTGGCAAAGACAAAGATTCCTGCATCTCCTAGACAGAAAGGACAATGATTGCTTGTAATAGAAGTGCTAGAAATAGTAGTGTAGAAATACAGACTGTGTTAGAAATCAGCATTCAAAAGATGCACGCTTTTTGGTTTTATCAATCAAAGACAAAGTCTAAGCACTAGGAAACTAGAAGATGCTGAGAAAGTAGAGGTACCAGGAGGATGTAAGATTCTGAGTGGAGCAGCATCCAGCGTGCAGAGTTAGCAGTGGGACAAGGAGTTTTCTGTAAGTTGAGATATCACTCGTGCTTAGTTGTGGCCAAATAGATTTTGACTAGCAAGTGCTTACCTAAGTTTTGCTGGCTTCTTTCTTGCAAGAGCTGGCAAGGAACACTCAAGCAATCTCTGAGTTTGTGTATTGCCAAGATACACTGTAGGATGTATCCCTTACAGCGCCCCAGGCACCAAAAGTAGGCTTCACTAGTCAGGTCACCAGCATTTCCCATCGCTGTAGGCACTGCAGGGTGTCCTGGTGGTGACCAGCTGCTGCTCCTGAAGGCTGTGATGCTACCCTAGACTCCACATCACATCTGCCTAGCCCATGCAGAAGGGGTAGGAGAAGGACTAACATGCTGTAAAGCCTGCCGTCTTCATCTCCGTTTCACCAGCCCCTTAGAGGCCAAGAAGGAGTAGAAGGGAATCTGAAGGAGGGAGCTAGGCCCTCATCTGTTGCTTCTGCATCAAAACCAGAGGCATGAATATGTATATATGTCTGAAAATGTGCACACAAATGAGGTTTTGCTTATAGGATTGTCAAGGTTTAGGGTCAGGGCTGCCCACTAGACCTCTAACAGATGCTCTCTGTTAACTTCTCTCTTCTCCCAAAGGGGAAGAGAGAGGGAATAAGGGAGAGAGACTTATGGGTTAGAAGACCAAAACAGCTTTAATGAAAATAATGATAATAAAATGGAATATATACAAAACCAGTATCAAACCCAACCCCCCTTGATGGCAATTACATCACCATCACCACTGATGGTGTGGAGCAGGCACTGGGGAAGTCCCAGACTGGACTTAGTGGCAGACGGGAACTGGATTCAGGAGATGGATTCTGGAACTGGATTCAGGAATGCATGGATTGGGATTGAAGACAGAAGAATAGACAGAGTCCTCCTCAGACAACGGCCATAAAAGAAGGGAGCTTGACCCTCGTGATCCCTCCTCAGCTTTGTACTATGACATATATGGGATGGAATACTTCATTGGTCAGTTCAGGGTCACTTGTCCTGGCTGCTCCTCCCCACAGGTACAGCCTTTTGCTTTTTCATCCGCTGATGTGGTACAAGATTTAGCAGTGACCTTGGTCTGCACACCAATCCTTGGTAGTACCTCTAAACATCAAGATTTATCACCGCTAGAAGCAGACACCGTCTGTGAAAACACACTGTTAGCTTCAGAAACTGCGGTTAGTTAGAAGAGACTCAGCTGAAAAGTAAAATTACTGAACAGAATTAGTTCTGTTCTAACTCAAACCAGGACAAGGATGAAAACTGTTGTGTTTCCCTTTATGGAGAAGGTTTCTCCTGCACACAAGACTATTACTCTTCATTTGTTATTCACCATTTACCTGTTTAAAAACTTTCAATTCTCTTAACAGGGAATAGAAACACTGTGGCTCAACAGCTCAGTTACACCATCTGAATAATGAATTGTTGAGGTTTATCAGCCATCAGCAGGTTTCTCCAAACAATCTAGCAACCGTTTATAAATACCAGCGACATTTGCAGAAATCTCTGCTGATTCAAAACTATTTTCAAATAGAAGCTGGCACATTCCTCAGATTATATATTCCCAATAAATAATTTAGTCAGCTCCAGCACCTGGCAAACAACAGAAGACAGTACTAAGAAGTCATCAGAAGGGAAAATAACTGTAAAACCCTCAATTTTTTCAAGAATCACTGGAAGTAAGATGAAGCAACAAAAGAGATATTGGGTAGCCAAAAGACATTGTTACTTGCTGAAAGGTATTTCATTAACTAGCAACAATGATTTGCAATTCTATAGCACTTCTTGCAAAAATAACCACCCCGAAGAATTTCAATGAGCTGCTTCTTTGGTCTGACCAGCAAAGAAAAATTATGAACAGCTCAGCGCTGTTGAATCAATCAAAAGGAAGGGACCCAGCTGGCAGAAGCAAGTTTAATTTCTGATTGAGAGAAATGACAAAGTTGGAAACTATGTTGACATTTTTACTGTGTTTAGCTAGACAGGGTAACTAAGAGACTACACAACTAAATATACCGAGCACATCCTCTACCTTTGCTCCTTTTCTTCCTCATCCATTAAAGTACAAAATTACAAACTTGAAAGTACAAGTAAAAGCTGCTAGCTTTTGCAGTAAAAAGCATCCCAAACAAGTCACCACCAAGGAATGTGTTTTCACTGCTCTCCTTATTAGATAGCAGGGAACATTTTCAGAATTTTCCAAGAGACCAAAGAAAACCAGATTGGCAGATGTTTAGAGGTCATCTAGCTCATGAGAATGCACAGGACAGGGTTGGCTCTGCCAGTATCAGCCTAGTATGTGCCTGTCTGTTCTTAAAAGCCTCAATGACAAAGAAACCTAAGGCTCCTCAGCAGTCTACTCCAGAGCTCAGCTAGCCACACTGGCAACAAATGTAGCCTAATGTTTAAGCTAAATCTCCCTTGCTGGAATTTAAGCCAATTACTTAATCTTCGTAACAGATATGGAGAACATTTGGCTACCTTCTGTGCAGTTCTGTTTTACATATTTGAAGATTATTGTGTCTCACTTCAGTAACTTCTCTAATTCCTTCCCTCCCAGTCCATGGTTTTAGGTTTCAGGCATTTTTGCATACCTCCCTTGACTTCTTTCCAGCCGGCCTGCCTTCAACTTGTAGAATGGTACCTGAAAGAGGACACAGACATCTCAATGAGGTTGAGCAAAGTTTTGCTTCATCCTCTATGGCATTCTGTTCATATGTCATAGTTTGGTGTGTGCTAGTTGTAGTTTCAAGAACAACATAATATTTTTTACTCGTATTTAAACCAAGTTGCAGTTAGGGATGCAGCTTATCAACTTTCTTCACAGCTTGCTTTTGCACATGTGATCATTCTTAGCTTTTTGTGGATAGCAATCCAGATGTATCTCTATACACCTAAGAATATAACTTCTAGCCTCCGTCTCTCAATGTACACAGGTGATATTATAGGACTTTCTTATCAGATACATCTTAACAGACATCATCAGAGGGACTCTTAAAGTGCAGGCATTCAGAACAGAAACATTCAGGTTTGTCTGCATGCATAAACCTTGCACATAAGAGCTATTGACAAATTCTTCACTGAAAGAACTGGAAGTACACTTAAAGAATGGAAGGTTCAGGCTGGCATCAACTGACACGACAATACACTAGTGAGTGAAAAACAGAACAAAAAAATGCAGAAAATATGATGGTGAAATCATGTAAACTGATGGAGGAGCAGGAATGCTCAGCTTATCTCAGTCCAGCTCAAAAATACGAAAAATTGGAGCATTCCCAAGAGTTGTTTGAAAACAATCAGTAATTATTGTAACTTTAGAAGTATACGTATTCAATGTTCCTTCCCCAAAACGGCAATTTTCATACAAGGTGAAACACCAAGTGAATCCACGGGGCTTTTTCTAGGGTAGTAAAGTTTTAGCTCAGTCAGCTTATTATACAGAAAAAAAGCACTTGACAATGCTCTTGCACTCCCAGTTCTGTCCTGCAGTAAATGCTTTCCCAAAGAATTGTATTAGCAAATTCTCTCACGTAGTCCCAGCAAACTATTGTGATCTGGATTTGTTTTTGCAGAGGTACCGGTACAGTCCTGGGCATCAGCTGCTGATGCCCTCAAGTGCTGTTTGCCGTGGTAGTGCCAGGGCACTGCAGGAACGACTTGCGCCTCATTGTTCATAGTGAGCGATGCAGAGTAATGAGACGTGACACCGAATAAATTGATGGAATGAGATACAACAGAAAGCATGGGACTGAGTCCTACAGAGGAGACCTTTGTGTTGGTTAATCTGGACCTTTCATTTAATTAGATTTTCGTGCAATGACAGCAGGGCATGAAGGCATGGGGGGCTCTGAGTTGCTTTCTGGGAGACACAGTTCTCCCAAGATGAATGTAAATAACTGTAAAAGAAGTGTTTTATGTAGGGCACGCTGCAAGTTCTCATATCGGACTTTTTATTACTATTATATATACTGTTCCTAATGAGCACAAGGCCTCACTCTGGGAAGCAGCAGAAGACAACCTCTAGCCTAGGGACAAGTGAGAATATTGCCTTGATTTGTCAGAGGCACAGATATAAAGGGTTGCGTTTGATCCAATCATCACAGAGCCTAAAATAGACACAGGCACCTGGGTTCAAAACAGTGACGAGCACTTGCACCCGTGCATCAGCCAGCACGATCAGGCCCTGGCGCTGCCTGGGGACAGCAGGGACACTCGCTGCCCGTGCTTGAATCACAGGCTGCCAGCAGCTTCCAAAGTCAGCCCTTCCTATGAGGCAGGCTGAAGAACTTCGTTCTGCTTTTGAACTTCAAGCCCATAGCAGGTACCAAAATGGCTCCCACAGGGTCACACCTTACCTGCCACACCTGGTAATGGGTCGGGAACTGAAAACACGGCACCTATTCCTCCTTTCCCCTCCCTTTTTCTCCCTGAACACTGAAAGACAAGGTGGCTAACCGCCGCTGTGAATTATGTTGTATTTATCTTTTTATACATCTTTTTAAAGAAAGGTTTTCAAAGATAAAGTGAATCCAAATGCCTTACAATTCCGTGCACAGCAAACAGACATCCTGCTGCACTGGTGGAATCTTGGATCTGAGGTTGTCCCCAGCTGCAGTTGCCTGGTGGCTTCTGGAGCTGAACTGCAACACATGGAGACGGGGCAAACATAGTACTGTGTTTGCAGAGGAATGGATAAACGGAGATGGAAACAAACAATGCCAGTTTACCACCATATCTCGATGGCAGTAATGACAGAAATGTCCTACTTCATTGATCTTGAAACCAAACATGCAATGCTGATACAGGGTAGAAAAAGAGCGTACTTCTGGCTTTCTCCCTTGCTAATGCTCGTTTGTGGTCCAGGGCAAGCGCAGACCTAATATACTACAGTGCCACATCAACAGTGTGCTCAGCCAAATTCCTCTAGAGAGCCAGTTTGTCTTCCTGCTGAAATGACCTTGGCTGACTGGAGGGGTGGAAGAGAACTGGACTTGTGAAAACAGCACAGATAAAAGGGATAAGACCAAACAGTTAGACAGATCCTGGGACTGTAAGTTGCAGGGAAACATCAAGAAGAGATCTTCACCATCACTTGGGAGGTGTTCACACCCAGGTGTGTGTTTTCTTTTCTTATGATGAAAGTGAGCACAAAGTCTGTACATTAATCCAAACAGTTATGGAGCATTTGGATTTGAGGTTTTAGTTTGGATGTCTTCTTCATTTGCTCCTCACACTGCTCTTGAAACAACTGAACTGATTCTGACAGGCTAGAATTTGGTCTTACTGGTGTTGCATTTGATCCTCAGACCTTCACAGACAAATGCCGGCTCTTGCTACCAAGACACCTTGTATGCAAGACTTGTACTGAAGTGCAATTCCTCTAGAGCATTTGAGCAGAACCATTTTGCAGAAATGTGTCAGCAGGCAAGACGCACAGCTCTCACATTATCCTGCTGAAGCTTCTTTCTGAACTCTTGACAGATTTCATATGAACCAACACATAAAAAATATAGCAGCCTCAGCCCTCGCTCTTCCCATCACAAAGCAGGGCAGGTGAATTGCCCTTTTAATCTTTGCTTGGCACCCATCTCTACAGGGATCAAGAAATTTTTCCTTTTATGGATTCTCTTCAATTTATATGGAGTTCTGGCTCTTGAAGATCCCTGGACTTTGTATTTACTACTTAGCACCTCTTAAGTTTTATTTTAATTTGTTATTCACTGCTCGAATTTCCAGTAGGTCTAGATTCCTTTGTAGCATTTATTATCTGCATTTATTCTCTGGTCTCAGTAACTCTGCTACTTTCATAATCATGCAGCTTTCTCCCTCTTCAAGATCATTAAGGCAAATATTCAATGAAATTGGATCAAATAAAATCCCATACAAGCTTCTCAGTAACTTAATCCATTTTGATTCATTAGGGCACACATTTTTTTTTCATATTATGCCATAATATTCATAATAAAGATAATTCAAACTACTTTTTAACTGCAAAAAATCCAGAACATACTGCAAGAAATTATTTAAATCTGAATATATTTCATTTATTGCTCACTTATTCATTAATTTTACAACTGCTTATAAATAAACAAGATGGTAAGACTTGTGCATTGTAGATCCAGGTTGCTAATTGTTCGTAGGTCTATTATTGCCTAAATGTTTCATGAAAGTTAATTAAGTTCCCATTTTCTGCCAGGTCTCATTTTATCACCAAACAGAGAGATCTAATTAGCATATAGCAAGATGGATTCAATAATTTAGGAAGAAGGTCATAACAAATCTGGATCATCCAGTCGCTATAGCACATCCCTCACCACTGTCTCTGAGCACATCAGTAAAAGTTTAAATCACAAAATGCAAATATGTCAGGATACTCATTGACATTAACGTGAGCTCGCAGCTCTGTGAAGAAAAATCACAGAATAAGCAATTGCAGAAAAAGTCTCTGCACAAGCTGGAAGACTGAAGCACATGTGCAATAGGGTCATAAAACCGAGTACATGCTGCAAACGACAAAACAAAAAGGGAAAAAAACCCAAACAATTGGAAACTTAATGTCAAACAAACTTAATCAAGAGCCAATGTAGCGTTATGGAACATATGGTAGAAGCCGTCATTTCAGGCAAAATTGGAAGCGTTCAGGCACCTTGATGGCCATGTAAGTGGCCATCTCTCAGTGATGTTCTTTAATGCTCTTCACAAGGGTCAGCCAAAGGTCTTCTCAGTCCAGCTCAGTCCAGAGGCACCCTATTTCCTTTGCCGTGTGTGGCACCTCACTGCTGCTCCACCAAGATGGCAGATGAATTACCCATTCCAGCAGCATCTCCTCAGGCCTGCTGGGGCAAAAGAAGTGGAGGTGGTGTAAGGGGCAGCTCATGCTTGGGGACTGAAAGCCTGGATGAGGAGAAAGGCAGGGGGGAGCACATTGAGTTAGGAGAGGGAGTGATTCCTGTGGCCCTGCTTTTTGTTGTCACAGAAATAACATTTTATTTTGTAATTAATATGTTTTGTTAACACATTAATATATTCTGTTACTGTACTATATAAATATAGTTCAATATCTTTGCTTTAAAATAGCAAAGCTACTTTAAATGGCTGTGAGACTTGGCCAGACCAGACTTTTCTGTCCTTTCCTATAGATCTCCATCCTTTGTCCTGGCCCAGACAGCAACTGGGCAACAGAAGAAGACAGATGTTCAAAGGCTAGCAGCTGTCTTGAGGAGCCAGACAGACATCTAGGAGAGAGCAAAACGGACTTTCCACAATGTAAGGAATAGGAGACATCAGGCAGGGATTAAACATGTATTCAGCATGCTTTGTGGTCCTGAAGATATTTTCTGGAAGTGCAGTGGTTCTAAACAACGTATACAAGCTTTAAGGATGTTATTTGGTCACATTACTGCTATTTCTGCTCTTCAGGGAAAAGAATTGCACATTTGAATAAAAGTTTTACTTACTGAGGTAATGACTGGTTGATGTACCTGAGACTGCAACTCTGGGATGAGCTGAGAGAGAATTGCCGGGTTCCACGGCACAAAAGGAGAGAGCTGGAACAGGTGTGTCCTGCACTGACCAGCACATGCAGTGTGATGTCATGTACTTGCCTCTTGCTAGATGGATATTACTGTCAGAGTCCAGAGATTCACTCAGCTTACCGATAAATTAAACCAAACGGACCTTGTGATGGCCTAAAGCGTCTGTAGTCACTTACCTTAGCAGCCCAACCGTACAGAAAATATAGAGAGGGTTCTATATCAGTAGATGCTCTTACCCAGCCTTTTCACTACTGCCTGTGCTGTTCAGAGATTGAGACACCATAAAGCAGCAGAACCCAGAAAAACAACCATGGGCTATGTACGAATCCTCCTTTGGATCATTGCAGTCATAGGGCCCAGTATTGCAAAGAATGAACTTAACTGAACGTTATCATCAGGAAATAAACAGCCAAAATACCAGTGCAAGAGCCTCAGCACACTACACCCACAAATTCCTGCTGCAGAGAAATATCACACAGAGTAAGTGTAAAAATAACTGCACATTGTTCTGCTGAGCTCGCTCATATTGCCTCAGCACCGCTAAAAACAACCAAAAAAAAGACCTGTTTGTGAAATCTTCAACACACTGCACAAAAGCATGTTTAGGGGAAATGATTTGCTTATAACCGGAACCTAGCACATAAATTCTAGCTTCTTAGCTGGTTTTAGGTAGCAACACAATTTAGGTTCAAGCACAGCAAGTATATTATGCAGCAGCAGGAAAAAGGTTAAACCTTTATTTTGTTTTATTTAGAAAAATGGCCAGGTGCTTTTCTGTGGTGTCTCAATAAGATGATACGAAATGGAGAAAAGGTTTTCCAGCTGGCTTTTCAGTGTCACTTGAGTCCAGCTGAGACAGAAATAACTTGACAGTATGTTTTTCCTCTCTGTTTTAGCACATCAAAATCTGTTTGTGCCTAGATACAAGACTGAAAACCACTAAGGATGATACACATCCCTGTATTTTTCACATCTTTTTCTAGGTCCAGCCCGATTTCATAATTCTGGGGTGGTGGGATTTATTTTGTTTAAAACTACCTTAATCTCTGTAACACCTCTTATTATTTTTGCAAGAAGATTCAGAAATCTATTGTTTATTTCTATTTTTCCTCTCTTATATGAAAACAAGAGACTTCTTAATGATTATAAAGTGCCTTTCCAGATCTAAGGTAATAAAGACATCTCTCTTTCAGTAAAGTAGGCACTTTTCCCTTTTCTCTTACCTAAATAACCTCTCTAACATTCATCTTTATTGAGTACTAGCTGCTCACAATTGACTCTCTTCATTTCTCTCTCTAAATTCTGGGCCAGTGTGCTCTCCATACCTTGGTTGCCATTTCAATTGCTGGGCCCAGTGGGTGTGTTATGTCAATACAGTGATATTTGGAGCCTGCTCTATGTGTGTGTGTTTTACTGAACAATTTGATACCAATTGCGCAATTTAGGCCTCTTTGCCTTATGAATGTTTTATTCTCAGTCTCCCACCAAGTGACATAACCTTTCGATTACAGAATGAATGTGTACAGTGATTTCTTCTTCATACTTTCTGCATTTCATTTCTGGTTGAATAAAGAGGAATGGTGCACTGACGAAAGCACTGAGAAAAGTAGCCTTTTGGAGAGGTGAATTCATTTCTTGGCTTTGCAAAAATGATTCTGAGGCTTTATCTGCCCAACAGCACGTGATGCAGAGGTGTTGNTGCAACCAGCCCCAACAGAAGCCACACCCAACAAAAAGCTCTTCTAACTAATTGGCTGGTTGATATAATCCTGGCCTCGCCCACCACCCCAACCATGACCGCCTGGGTGAGGGCAGAGCCACAGAGACACAGGTGGGCCAGGTTCTGCCTCTGGAACATGAAGCCAATCAGAAAAACAAAATGTTCTGCTAGGTTGGGACTCATTCACAGGTCAGCTCCAACCTGGGCCCACAACTCGGGCCTGAGCATTTCAAGAGATCCTTGATTTACTGGTCCTTGATCAAGCTGATTCCTAAGGCACATGTCCAGACCTGGCCCAGAACAATGATGGTACTCTACTTGCAGACCATTGTTGCTGCATCATGCTGTAATGTGCAGCTGAAGGTGCCAGCTAACATGTCCTGTGTGATCTGTCACGTTTTCCCTGATTCAGTCCCATATTCACGTAGGTCCTTCTTCATAAGTCAGGAAACATCTTTTTACTGTGCGGGTGATCAAGCACTGGCACACGTTGCCCAGGGAAACTGTGGAGTCTCCATCCTTGAAGATAATCAAAAGCCATCTGACATCGTCCTGGGCAATTGGCTCTGAATTGGTCCTGATTGAGCAGAGGGATGGGTCAAGCTTAACTTTAGAGGTTCCTACAATATCAACTATTCTGGGATTCAATGAGGAGCCACAAGGTATCTGCCTTAGGGTGAAGACAACCCCTCTCCAAGCTCTATAGACTAGATCTCCATCAACTGTAACAGGAGCTTAGATACCTTGCAGGCATCCCAACATCTGAATGAATGTATTTGAATCTGGAGAAGAAATTAACCTTGTGTATCTCAGTTCCATGTCAGTAAGATGATGGCAATACACTGTCCCTTTCCAACTGAAGTGTTGTTAGAACAAATGTTTATTATTGGAAGAATTCTACAGATACTACTGCTAAAGGAATTCATTACATTTACCTTACCATCACTAATAGCTGATGAAGCTTCATCATTTCTAACTAATTCTAAATAATTTGGGGGGGACGTATGCAAAACCAACATATATATGTATTTGTGTGATGTGAAACTGGTTGCAATCCTCTCTCCACGATCTCATTTAGAAGGGGGTCAAAAGAAACTGAATCCTATATAAAACCGGACAGGGTGTGACTAATATAGACAAGTCACACTTGGGCCCTTTGCCAAGATAGAACAAAGTCAATGGGAGGCTTCAAAATGCAGCTTTCTTTCTGGAAAAAATTTTAATTTAAAATGACAAGATCAGTGTGCAACCTGGGAAATCCTTGTGCCAGCAGTGCTATCTCCTTTTATTTTTTACATCTGATGAAAGATAAGGCTTCTCCAAAGATTAATATTGCTCTGTTAATTAACTAACATATGAGCAGATGTTAACAGCTTCAGAAGTGCCAAACATTTCTGTTGTTATTCACTGCAGAGTCAGATGTTTCTAGATTTTTTTATTTTTATTTTTATTTTTTTTTGAGAGCAATGAGCAGGGTTTGAAAGCTTAGGGGCACAATTGTCACTGGCTTGAACTGCAACTATGTGGTTAAATCTCCATACCAGGCTTCAAAAGTTGCCCTCAAGGCAGGGCTGTGTTCTGCCACTTCTGTGTATGAAGAAAGGCAGCATTCACAGAGTGACCATAGCTAATTAACACTGCTTCGTTTTTCTCATCTAGATGAGAAGAAGGACAGGTCCCTATCACTTTTTAAAGTGATCATAGAATCATAGAATAGTTCAGGTTGGAAAAGACCTTTAAAATCATCAAGTCCAACCGTTAACGCAGCACTGTCAGGTCCACCACAAAACCATGTCCCTAAGCACCACATCTACACATCTTTTAAATACCTCCAGAGACGGTGACTCCACCACTTCCCTGAGCAGCCTGTTCCAGTGCTTGACAACCCTTTCAGGGAAGAAATTTTTCCTAACATCCAACCTAAACCTCCCTTGGCACAACTGGAGGCCATTTCCTCTTGTCCTATTGTTACTTGGGAGAGCAGGCTGATCCTCACCTCACTGCAACCTCCATTCAGGTAGCTGTAGAGAGCAATAAGGTCTCCCCTCAGCCTCCTTTTCTCCAGGTTAAACAACCCCAGTTCCCTCAGCTGCTCCTCATAAGACTTGTTCTCTACACCCTTTGCCAGCTGCATTGACTTTCTTTGGACATGCTCCAGGACCTCAATGTCTTTCTTCTGGTGAAGGGCCCAAAGTTGAACACAATATTCGAGGTGCAGCCTCACCAGTGCCAAGTACAGGGGGACAATCACTTCCCTAATCCTGCTGGCCACATTATTTCTGATACAAGCCAGGATACTGTTGGCCTTCACTACAAGTCATCAATAGCGGACTAAAGATGAAGCGTTTGAAAGGCTGTGTCTGATGTAAGCTGAAGCCCCAAAATCAAATGCCAGTTGCAGAAAAAAGAAAATCTGAAGCTTACTGAACAGATGAAAGGAAGAAAACTTTGCAAGCATCACACTAACAAGGCTGCATTTTGTAAATTGCTGTCAGTTTGGTCTGAAAGGATTAGGGCTGAGTCCTCACTTCAAGGGATGACAGTACCGCAGAGCTCCATTTTGTTGATTTATGAAAAAAAGTCTTTCCCTCTAATCAAGCACTTCTGTAAACAGCAGTGTCTGACCTACTGCTTCTACAGTTTGAATACAAATCTCCACATGCAGATCTGAAGTGCCATGTGACATTATCTAATTTCTCATTCCTTTATAAAACGTTCTGCACCAAAAAAAAAAACGTATAAAAGACCAAGCAGACAAGAACCTAGTGCAAAGTAAACTATTACAACCCCCTTGTCCCTTGACATCTATTTGTGCTGCTGAGAGAAGAAATGTTAAACATGAATTCTGATAGGCAACCACCCAAAGTGTCCTGCAAAGTTTTTAACTCTCCTGCAAAGAAGCTTTGAAACCAATGCCTCCTGCTGCTCTTCTCCCACAGGCTGTTTTCTTGCTGCATGAGATAAGCTAAGTAGCACTGGGTGTATTCATGTTGAGACCTACAATTAAAATCCAGTTTCTTTTAAAAGTACGGCAGTTTTGACCCTGAAAAGAGCTGTGTCTCTTTCCAAAAAGAGGCATAAAACTGAGGTTCTAAAGAAACTCTTCTCCTTCTTAAAAATGCTGTATCACTCTATGGTATTCGCAGTGCTCAGACTCCGAAAGGAATATGTGAATTCTGCCTGACGAAGTTTTCCCTTTGGAGCTTTGTAAACTGTGCTGCGTGTTTTTGTACAACCCCAGTTCCTCATTCAAGAATTGGCTCTGTGTTACTGCTGTCCCCATATCTTTGAAAAACACTTGGGCACCTTCTGGAGAAAAATATATTGTGTTACAAGCACACATCCAACATATGATTTGTAAACCTGTAACATCAAGCAGTGCGTGATCTATGCAGCCTACAATAAATACCTGTATGAATGAGGAACATTCCCAGGCCTAACAACACACCTGAATATAAGGAATTTCTATTTACTCAGGCCTAAGATGACCTTCTTTGAATTTCTTACCAGGTGAGGCAACCCTCTCTGATGGTTCAAGGAGAGGAAAAAGAAAAGGAAAAGGAAATAATTTCCCAAATATTTTCAGGACACTATGATCAACAAGTCTATAATCCCTAAAAAAAAAAACCACCAACATAGATCACACTCAACCAGATGTCGCTTCCAGAGAGCTAAAAATCTAAGGCTGCATCTGACTCTCCTGGCTCACAAACCAGCTGCCAAATTGAATCCCAGAGGCTGGTCCAGATGGAGCACAGCAAAGAGCAGAAACTAATGGGGGCCTATCAATTCTCAATCAAGATTTTGCCTAATCTGCCATCAATCACAGAATAATATTGTTATTATCTCGATTGCCAATATGCTCTGGAACTCCTAAAGCTGTGTGCAGAGATTCTCAAGTGTTTTTTATCCCGCTACAATACTGAGCTGTTGCAATACTCAGAAGATGAATGACCCTTTTTAGCTCTTCCTAATAACATTTTTCTTCTGACCTATAGCCAGCAAAAGTAAGATCATGCTCAGCATAACTTTGTTTTTCCCAGTTTACGAATCTGTAGTGGTTTTTGGAAACGTAACCCACATGTGCGTTTGAAATGCACAGTGCAGCAGTGTTCAAGAAAGCTCAGTATGAGAGTGTTCATGGTCCCAAGAGAGTATCATAGTTTTTTCTGAAGCAAACCTCAAATTAATGAAATCTTGAGAGACATCCTGACTTTGTTAAAACACAGAACGTACCCCAGTCTGCCGAGAGGCATTTGGTAATCAATATGTTTTGTAACATCTGGGTTAATAAAACTCAGGCATTAACCTAGATTTTCAGGATTTACTTTCTGTTACGGTAGAAACAATATGCATTAGCTACTAATGAAACCCACTAGACAAATCAGTACTTGCCCTTAAGGCATTAGAAAAGTTTCCTTTTTAGAGAAACTTTGGAATTATTACCATATAACAACTTTCTGCATGTGGAGCTACTGGGAATCTGTTGCTGGATGCAGAGATCGCTGCCTGGAGCACGAGGCATTGAGTCGTGCTGGCTGCTTATTTCTTTCCCAGTAGAATCTAGTCTTTAGAGATCTCTTTTGCCAAATACCTGCACATCCAAACTAACACTTCGATATCATCTTCCCCCATTCCTTCAACAGCCAGAGTTCCCTCAGCCTTGGCCTTCTAAATGTGAATAGAGCTGGAAATATTCCCTGACTGGGGCATATAATCCCAGGTAAACTTTATGAAAGAATAACAACAGCAACAACAAAACCTCCTGATGGATGCCTGAGATAAACTGAAACAGTGTCTGTCCTGACCTCTGATTTTTTGTATGTCATGTTGTTCCTGAACTTCCGATCCTAGAGAGTTAAATCCAGTCCTGATCAGATAGCCTAGGTATTAGATTAACTGGTTTAAACTCTCAGAAACAGCCATATGCTACAGAGATCTAGCCTGGAACCTAGATTTTCAGGATTTACAAATAGGTCCTCTGGGTCACCTGGCCCTTTCTTCACAGAGCCAGCTGGCTCCTTCTTGCTTCAGGGACTCCCAAGTCCTTCTGAACAAGCCATTGCTTATGGTGCTCCAGCGTTCCCTGCCAAACCCCACACAGTGTGACCACGCTACCAGTTGGGTATCACAGACATATCAGCATCCTGAAATAATCCTCTCCTACCTCTTCTGCCATCACCCAGAGCAAATGCCCAAACCCCCTTGTTCTTGCTCTGGGGAATCATACTGGTCTTACTCAAAGCTGTCTTTGTGCAAAAGATCTCCCCAGATGTCTCTAATTCAAGAATCAGAAATACCAGTGTTTTCAGAAAAAAAAAGAGTGAAAATCAAAATCATTGGTTTGTTCTTCTGCAAACCTCACCCTAATCATTGGCAATCAGTCACCCCTAACACATTTCTATTCGTTAATTAAGGGCTAGGAAATATTCCATATCACTGGAACTAAATCACTTGGACTGTTAAATTGTTACCATGGTTCCTGCCACAGTTTTGCTCCAGGTCATTAGGAGCCTCCCAGATATTCCCCAGCAAGGCACAGGAGAAAGCAAGGCTAAGAAGTACAGTCAGCAACTGGCCACTCTGTCCTGGAGGGATGAGAATTTAATGACATGGATATGGACCACTCTCTGCTGGGAACAGTCTCAAGCACGTTTCTTTTCCTAACACAGACATAGCCTCAGAGTCTCTCAAAAAAGCCACAGAAAAATAGATGAGATTAAAAAGTAAACATATTAGAAACCATTCAGAATAAGAAAAAAGAATAAGAAAAAAAAAAAAAAAGAGTGAAAACTTTGGTCTACAGGTCTTCTCCACAAATACCAGCCCTTTTCCATCTATTCCTAAAGGCGGTTACCCTAGCTCTCACAGCATTAGACAGCGAGAAGCAGGGTCACCACCAGGACGCAAAGTATTTTACATTTAAAATCAACACCTTGAACTGCATCCAGAACCAAAAAGAAAGCCAAAAAGACTCCAGAGCATAAATGTTATCAAGTCCTCTGAGGAAAGCACAGCTGAGTTGGGAAGCAGCTTCATCCTTCCCCAGGCAGAGCACATTGCAGAGGCTGACTCTCACAGGGAACAGCCTAGATCAATCCCTGCAGCAATGCTCGCATCCAAAAAAACCAGTCACAATTCTCCAGCTAAGGACAGGTGGAAAAAATAGATGAGACCTGTTCTATTCTACATCAAGTAGCAAGGAGAGTGAAAACCTCCCATTAAACACAGTCGTATGGAATGGGACCTTTTATCCAGAAAGTCCCTAACCTATTGAGTGCTGGGATCATAGGTATTACTCTAGGGCAATGATCACTCTTACCTTCTTCATCCAAGCATGCCCTCTTGGCTTTTGGTGGAGACAGTGTCCTGGGCAAGATGGACTTTGTCCTGAGGCATCGTGGCCACTGCTGTGTTAACCTCTGAGATGGGCCACTGTATACACTGCAAAGGCCTGGTACAAAGAAGGACGGAGATAAGCCACAGGGAGCGCTGAGGATAGCTGAGCATCTTCCAAACGTATTGCATGAGCTGTTCCAGAAACAATCCCTTCTCTCCTTGGCTGTTTGAGAGGCATCCAGATGCCAGATCCTTTGCTAAGCAATAGTAAAAAGAGTCAATAGGTGTAACCAAGAAGCAGTTTAGGTTTGGTCTTCCTTTTATTGGAGCTATCTGAACATTCCTGCTCGCAAGATGAAATTTGCACTGCGTCGAGAGACAATACACTGCTAGTGCTACTAAAAACTCAGTCTACTTTCTCACTCCAATCTACTTTCTCACTCCAAACAGTAACTAAATAGGGCTGTGGAAGCATACAAGACTTGAGTTTGCTCAGTGAGATCAAACAGCTAGAAAGGTGCTTCACAAACAAAAGGCTCTTTGGTTCCACCCTACTGACTCTTAATCCCCTACAAGTGGCATTTGCTCAACAGCCTACTCTGTTGACTTGCTCGTGTCAACAAGTGGACACTGTGGATGCTAGAAAACAGAGGTCCCACACTTTTGTTAAAGGACACCATTCCTGCACTTACTGTGGCAGGACAAAAATTAGAGAAATGAAGAAGTATGCCTTGTCACAGAAGTAAGTTTGATACAGACCAGCGTCCACTGAAAAATTAAAGATAATTACCCATCTACTTATAGAACATCGCAATATTATGCCTAATTTTGAAAATTACAGCAGGGTATGTAAAGGAAAAGCCTTGAAAGAATGGATCAGGAATATCACAGCTACAATGAGGAATTATCATTTTTGCAGAATGGGCCCAGTTACTGTTTGTTAACACTTCAGGCCCTGGTTTGCCTTGCTGAAATTACACGCACTTACACTCCTGTGATGCACAAACTATTTAATTGACTTCTCACCGACAAAGCATGCCAAATTCATGTTAGTAGGACTATTAAAAGAAGACAGACTACATCTACACTCAACCTGGACAAAGCTGCCTTCACCTAATTTCCTACCTCCTGACCATTTTCTAGTGCCCTTTTAACCCAAAAAGGTTAACTATTAAAATATTTATATTAGAATATTACTCAGAATAAAATGCACTACTGAGAAAAATACTTTCTAGTTAGCTTCAGCTGCCTGAGAACTGTGAGAGGCAGCTAGGTCCAGTACCCGCTGCAGTAAATTTACAACCTTTCATTGACTTCTGTCAGGCCTCAGGCATAAGATGATGTTCTTGTCTTACTCAAAAAATATGGATCCGCTGGGGAGGAAAAATGTTACAGAAAAAGCCTTGAAAAGACAACTGAAAGAGAACTGTGCAGGGCTTTGAGTTTCGGAGTGTTTCCTCTTACATGTAAGTATTTTTTTCGAGTGCATTTATCAGAATAAAAAAACAGACTACCTTGAAGGTTTTTGGCACCTTCAAGTCCAGGCTGCTCACAAACAAAATCAAAAAAATAAGAGGAAAATAAACAACATGAATAGTCTTCATTGTTCCAACATTAACTTGAAAGGAGCAGAAAGTTCCTTTTCACCTGTGGTACCATCAGTGTAAATAAGGTACTGCAGTTAAAACAACACAGAGGATGCCTTGCTATCTTAATAACCAGAGCAGGAATTCTGAAAATAGTCTCTGAAAGAAGCTACATGTGGCAGACAGGCCTCCTTTGCCTGGTTTTTGGAAATAAGTTTGAGGAAATAAGAAATAATAAGGGATAAAATGATGTTAGGGGTGGTGGGAACCGGAAAGGTCCCCATGATTACGTTGAACATCATCCACAAGTCCAGCCAAGTTTACCCTGTGAAGAATCCTTGAGGTTTGAATGACAATCAAATTCTTTTAAAAAAATGCAACAGGATGTGAAAGAAAATTATCTTTATTTAGGTAGCTGCTACTGGATCCCTAATCGAAGGGAAACAGGGACAGCTGGAGGGTAATAGCAATCCTCTAAAAGGCAAGAGATAAGGAACATCTGCTAGCAGGGACCTGAGTGAAAAAAGACCTGTCTGCGAATGGACATAAAATATTAATATTCCGATATCTAAGTTCCTCTAGACAATGGGAGAAACAAAGAGCAAACCTTGAACAAACAAGACTTTTGCAGCAGATCTCTATTCTGTGAAATTTAAAGCCATATTTCACAGTATGACATGATTCACAGGATGACACTTCGCTATGGCACTTCCCAAGAGGAATCACAACACATAACCCTGGGGACTGTGGCAGCAGCAGTCCCTGAGCACAAAGGACTAGATTTTAATGTGCTGATTTTCTGTTGGTTGCTTGCTAACTCATTTTTGCTTCCCTGTATAATTTCAGTTTTACCTGTAATATGTGTATACAATACAATTAAGCAGCCGGCTCAGCAGAGACCTCCGCAAGCCACTGTTACAAAAAGGCTAATGGACAACTTGCCACTTTGCTGATGTATGCTTTGTGTGTGTGCCATGGTTTTTTTTTATGGCGGCTACATTTCTTTGGATAAGAAAAGCAAGTTTAACAAGCAGATTTATAATAGGAATAGACCTCCTGGTGACAGAGGTCTGCCACTGGCACCACACGTATAAAGCCGTTTCATAGCCACACCAAGTTCTATTTTGGAAGCAGCCACTGTATTTTGGCTGGAAGGCTCTTCCAGAGCTTCACCACTGTAATGACGGGGAGAGACCTTTCCATTTCTAGCCTGATTTTGCTTCTGGCCCATATATATGTCTCCAGTTCTTGTACCACTTTTGTTATTTTCTGAACATTCCCGTTCTTTACACCAGCATTTTCACAGACAGCAGCTGTATCCCCTCCAGCCTCCACTTAACTAGGCTAAACAAGAGAAGCTCCTTTAGCATTTTTGAATATGACATGCTCTTCCTTCTCTTCTTACCCACAGTAATCCTTCTGCAGACTTTTTCGAGCCTGAAGGCAGAGCTGCACACGTGATCCCAGACACAGTCAGAACAAGCCCTTACAATAAATCATACCATCCCTCCACTGGAAATATGAGGATATTCTCTTTTACATACCTGCAGTGCTGCTAGCATCACCCTTGGAGCAGTCAATACACCAAAGAGTTTCCTCTGGAAAAGAAGCCCAGTCCTCAGCTCCCAGCTCAGCTGGCTCAGGTGGCTCTGCTGACTCAGGCAGGACACAAAGTAATACCGTTCCTGTAGGAGGAATTAATGCAGCCTGCACCTTAATGCTGTATACTAAGCTATTCTTGATTGCTTCTACTAGGTCTGCAGTATTCCAATATTCCTCAGAAATGAAAGCAAAAGAGGGGTAGTTGAGTTTCATTGTTCAGACACTTAATACGGTGAACAAGCACCTGGATGGATCCAAGCAGAGAGACTAAAGACCATTCCACCCTTCCTGCGGTGGGGACATGGGGCCAGATCAACTTGCAGACTAGTTAAGGGAATCTGCAGGTATTCAGAATCCCCTTTGGTAGTTTATAAAAACCACGGATAATTTCAGTATGATTGCTGCTGCACATGACAAAATTATTCAGCTCTCTCAGCCACAAAGCCAAGGTAAAGGCAACGAACCATGGTTTGAACACCCCCAGCCTAACGATCATCCACCTGCACTCATTCTGTGTTCCCCTTGTCATCAGGGGACAGAGGGTATTTTGCAAGTGAAAAGTGATTTCATGCAAACTTTCGAGCACTAAAAAGGTCTAGTAAGTAAAATCCCACTTTAATTCTTCTCCTTGTATTGCTTTATAGCCATAATAATTTTCAGGCAAAGATAATTGATTTGGTTTCCTATCCATTTTAAATGCAAGCCTTAGGCAATGTCTGCACTATCAGGAGAGAGACAGACAGACCAAACCGCGACCACACACAGACCACAAAGGGCTGGAAACCATCCTTGTCCTGCACTGGGGAGGACAGGGACCTCCACATCACATCAGGGGACAAAAACCAGCTTTGAGAGCCACAAGCTGTTCTCCAGACTGGGTTAATTTTGAAATGTTTGTGGATCTGTTCCTCACGGTTCATCACCAAAGGGTTCAGGGCTGGCACCAACAAGCACTCCATTTAGGAGGAGGACAGCGATGAGAAGCAGCTTGGCTGCAGGGAACACAGCTCGCGTGTAGTGAGATGGGGAGCTGTGAAGGCAGAAGGGGAGTGGGAAGGAGCACTGCCAGCTTGTGCTTCATCCTGGAAGGATGAGGAGGTGGTTGCATTTCAATAAGGAAATGAGCTGGTGAGTGCTAGGGAGGCCACCACAGGTTTCCTGGACTGTTTGAACTAGCAGAAGCTCTAATCTATTTCTCAGTGGTCCTATCTCTTGGGAGGGCATTTCATCAGCCTGGATGTCCAAACAGATGTTCCAGATGGTTTATTAACTAAAATTGATGGCAAATGTATTCAGCTGCTGGATATCAGGCCTATGTTATCTACCTGCAGTGAAATCCACATTGCCAAATTTTTCTGAGGCTCTGTCTATTCACCCCTAGTTTTGGTTCGCACTCAGACCTGCTGACACATTTCTTGCATCATCTCCCACAAGGAGCTACTGAGCAATTTCTGAGATACTGACTAAATTTGCAGCCACACAGGTGGAGATTTACAAGCATGCGTGCTAGGTAAGCTGGAAGATTTGCAGTGTAATGCTGCTGAGAATAGAGAACAAAGGTATGATAAAGCACCAGTGTCTGGACAGTATGTAGGCCTGCAAATATAACTAGGAGACATCAGCTTTCCAGGTGATGTAAGTCACTGTACACATCCACAGCTACTCTTCAGCACTTGCTTACAAGCTGGCAAAAGCTTTTTAACGCTGCGCATGTGTCCTTCCTTTTTTGAAGTGTGATGGAGAACTTAATGCAGCTCACTGCCAGAAGTCTGAACCATAAAAGAAATGGGGAAGACTGCAGCTTGGCTGCCCTGGGAATCAAGGGTTATCTAGGCAGGAGCACCACCACACCCTGGTCGGTTCAACAGGGTGAATGAAATGGAAGGGAAATGAGGCTCGATATCAGACAACCTTCCAAATTCACTGTGCTGCCTGCAAGCAGCCTTTGCACATATGCTGCAGTAAACAGCTGGAGATAACACAGATGTGCAAGGCCCATATTATTTAAAAGCAGGTGAAAGCCACTGTTGCTGTTCCTGGTTTTGTCTGGCGGATGACTCTGAACACATCAAAAGAGCAGGAAGAAAGGCCTCGTGTGGCCCAGGCACACTCAGCTGAAGGACCTGGCAACAACAGCCAGGCTGGAAAATGCCCGAGACTAAGTCATGCCTGTGTGAGGCTGAGTGAGGAGAGCAGGTCTCAGCAGGAGCAGTGAGCCTGTCTCGGCAGCCCTCTGGCAGCTTTGCTTCCCAGGGGCTTTAGCAATGCCAAGCCAGCCTCAGGTGGCAAGGGATATTGCATCAGCAGGTACCTGAAAGATGGTACTGACACGTTCAGGAATTTTCTTAACATAAAAAGAAAAGTGCACAAGCAACAACACAGGAGCCAAAACCATGTGGTCAAATCCACCGGAGCAATCATACTCATCAAACTTGTTGCTGAGAACTGTGCAGCAAGGGCTACAATTAGCACATCTACTTCCCAGAAGCCATGAGATAGAAGTCCTCCGTGCTGCAGACTCCCTGTGCATTGCTCAGTGCCCAAGCACCTGGGACTGGAGTTATTTATCTCATTTATTTTACAGCTCTGGAAAATTGCTCTACAGTGCTTCACTTTGCCTTCTATTTTCCCACAGATGTTTCAATATAAATTATAGTAATTATCCATTGTGAAGAAATTAATTGACATTAACAATTATGTGAAACATAATGTGAAACATAATTGTTACCAATTCCATGGAATTTTCTGGAGAAATCTGAAAGAAGTGATGTTAGAAAATCCCTTCTAGAGCCAGAGAAAGTATAGAGGAACAAAAACTGTAGATTACGTTCTTATAAATTCATATTCCTTATTCTAGGTCTTGACAATCCTTTTTTAGTAATATCTTATGAATGTGAGTTACAGAGATCAACAACTTTACTTCTTAGCATTCACTCGTTCCATGAGGAGACAAACTGGAGTAATCCAAATGGGACCTATGTAACTGAGTACTCCAGACTGAAGGACCCCTACTTCATGAAGACATTGTACCATTGCATTTCTTTTCTAATGTTTTCCAGCAGCAGCTGTTTAAAAGAAGTTCAATTGTCCTACCTTCTTTTTTGTTGGTTTGTTGGTTTTTTTTTTGTCCCTGTCATCTTGAAGGTTGTTAGCAAATGTGATTAGTCTGATGGCTAAATAACCCCTTTTGACTTCAACTTTCCAGATATTTATGGCAAGCATAAACTCAGCTGTTATTGTGTGACCATGGCCTTTTGCAATAATAGTTCCCCTCTCACATTCCCCCCTTCCTACACTGCTTATTTTTTTAGCTAGAAGTTTCAGCCTTTCAAGGAGGATTGGCACTCTAGGTCTCCTCTTATCTCAGTGGTCCCTCTCTGGACACTTTACAGCCTGAATCTCCTATGAATCACACAAGCACAAGCCAACGGAGATGGGAAAGCCCTGCTGGAGATCATCTAGTCCCATCCTCTGCTCAAAGCAGGGTCACCTTGCTCAGAGCTGTGCCTGTGTGGCTTTTGAATATTACCAAGGATGAAGACTCCACAACTTCTCTGGACAACCTGTTTCAGTGCCCAGTCACCACCACAGTAGAAAAGTTTTTTCTTATATTAAAACAGAATTTCCTGTGTTTCAGTTTGTGGCCATTGCTTTCTGTCTCATCACTAGAGACCACTGAGAAAAGCATGGGCCATTCTTCTTTACTCCCCCCATCAGGCATTACACACATTAATGAGATTCCCTGAGCCTTCTCATCTCCAGGCTGGACAGTCCCAGCTGTCTCAGCCTCTCCTCATACATCAGACTCTCCAAGTCCTTACTCATCTTTGGGGCCCTTTGTTGGACTCACTCCAAGTCTCTCTTGTACTGGGGAGCCCAGAACTGGACACAGCACTCCAGATAAGCCTCACCGAGACTGAGCAGGGGGGGAAGGATCATCTTCCTTGACCTACTGGCAACACTTTACCTAATGCATCCTGGGAGGCTAGTGCTGAGATCAGTATTTCTCGCATTCTTCACGTAATGGCATTGATATTCTTCTGCCACCACTGCAGACAGCTAGCCTAGTTGAATAGGCTTTTCACAGACACATAATTTTGGATACTTACAACCACCCTCTGATCTACGAGTGCCTCCAGAAGCTTTTCTTCCTCTGTCATTTACAGCTCATAAGATCCCAGTTTGCAATAAAGGTTTTGTTATTAGTCAGCGAGTATCTGACCTTTCATTTTGTACTGTTAAATTTCAGTCCCTTCCGATTACTGCAGTCCTCAAGGTCACCTAGTTCTTTCTGAAGATGGTATGAATATTTAACATTTGTCCAATACATAACCTTTCTCTTTGGAAGTTTTCATTATCTTTTAAAGTCTCTCTAGTTGGAAAGCCTCTGAAGTATTACATTTCTTATTCATTTTGCTACCCTTTTCTCAACTTATTCAATTATTTCTGCTTTGTCCTTCGTTTTGTCTGCAGTCATGCACCATGGCAAATCCCTCCATCTTCCTTTGATATCAAGAGGAATGCTTGGCACCACCCATTAATATTCTATTAGCTAAACACAAAAGCTGTACGTATGTACCCTGCAGCAGGAATAACACAGGTAGGTAGCACAGGTACTTCCAAAACTACCGACCTAGATCAAACCAAACTCCTTTCAATTTGGGCTGTCAAGCTTACTTAAGAATCTGTCTTGTGCTTCAGGGGTACGTAGAGTTCAAAACTACAGCAGGTAGCTGCTCCTTGTATCTGAAATGCTAGCCTGGTTATGTCAATGTCAGATGTAGCATTTAAGCCACACGTTGCACTCACCAGAGATCTTCACTGAGCTACAAATGATGACTGAGTTTCTTCCTAAGGTCTTACAAATAAATCAGAGTCTAAAAACTCTATATAGAGAACTAAAAATGTTGTCTGCGATGGATATATTCTTGCTCGTGGAATTGCAGCTGTTATTCTTTGACTTCCTTTGGGAACCTCTTCAATTGATTTAGACATCAGTATGCAGGACATGTACAGGCCAAGAACAACAAAAAAAAGCATTCTTAACAAAGCTCTGCATCTAGATTATTTAGTGAATTTCAAGCCAGTTCAAAATCTTTAAAAACCTTAATTATTTATAATTAAGATTCCAGCCTTGGACAACAACATGACTAGACTTTAGATAATACGGTAGATCATATATGCACTTTGGGAGTGGAGCCAAATGCAGGCAGAGTTGTTAATAGCTATGCATTTTTAGAAATTCAGATGGATATGGCATAGCCTTGCTCTACATTATTTGCATGTGAGGCTTAAGGATGGCAGTACGGTTTTCTCTGCTGAAGTTATTTGTAGCTCCATGGTCAACAGCTGGAAGTGGTCTTTCCTGAGGTAGTAGATAGATGGTTTTTTGGGTTTTTTTTCTGATTCTCCTTTGGCATCTTTAGGCTTTGTTTTAAAAAACTGAAAAGCCTTTAAGTCAAAAACACATTGGAGTATTAACAACTGAAAACATGTTTGGGTTCCAAACTGTTATCAAAAGCCAAGAAGTAAAACAAGATTTCTAAATTACAATAGAAAGGCATTAGTCTTGGCAGCCATTTTTAGGGGGGAAAAAAAAAAAGGCATGAAGGGAAACTTTTGTTTAGTTCTATGAAATCTGAAGACAGACATACTTTCAGAGCACCTGGGAACCTCACATCTATGCTGAAAACAACAGCTCTGTCCCCGCTGCATGAAAACTCTTCATACTTCAACTTTTAGGGTACATTTCTGATTTTTTTGAGTACTCAAAGAATTAAATCAGAAAAAAAATCTTGGCCCTGTTAATGATTGCAGAAAGAACCCCATACAGTCCTTTTCCAGTCAAGCAGCCTGTGAGCATTAAACACTATCAGCAATTATTGGGTCGCCAAGGGGCTGAGGCGAAGGGCTGGCTGATGGTTATCTCTGCTCACATATGCTCACACAGTACACAGAGATTGGCCACCTGAGACCCTCCATTAACTTCTACACTAGCAAAAGTGATTAAATATGCCAGACTTGGTGAAACAAGGAGCAGTTAAAGTTGCTCTTGTGGCAGCATGCTCAGCATAGCCAGGCAGCAATATGCAGCTTTCCTAGTGGGAGGGCAAAGAAGACACCCTGCCTGCCAGCGCAGCCGAGGGTGATGGAAGGAGAGTGCCACAGAAGATGAAACTAGAGGTGAAGAGACTGAAGAGAGCAGAGGAAACTAACTGAGGTGGAGGAAGGGAGAAAGGGTGCTTAGAAACCCTCTTGAACCAAGGGAAGACCACACAGAATCACAGAGTGGTAGAGGTCAGAAGGGATCCCTGAAGATCACCTAGTCCCACCCCCCTGCTAGAGCAGGATCCTAGAGTAGATCACACAGGAACACATCCAGACAGGTTTTAAATGTCTCCAGAGACAGAGATTGCATAACTTCTCTGGGCAGCCTGTTCCAGTGCTGTGTAACCCTCACAGTAGTGCTTCCTTACATTATGTCTACCTCTGGTTTACCAGTTTGTGGCCATTGCCCCTTGTCCTGTCACTGAACACCAGTGAGAAGAGTCTGGCCCAATCCTCCTGCATTGATCAGATACCCCCTCAGCCTCCTTGTCTCCAGGCTTAACAGACCCAGCTCCCTCAGCCTTTCTTCATATGGTACATACTCCAATCCCTTAACCTCCTCGGAAAGCCTTTGGAAAGGCCACTTTTAGGACAAAAACCAATCAAAAACAACAACAAAACACAACCCCAAACTCACCTCTGTCAACACCCATGCCTGCAACTCCCTGTGCCAGAAATACTGCAGATAGTCCCATCCTTACCACTGCTGGCTTATTTGTGTTTATTGGTTGGGAGGGGAAAGGAGCAGAAGCTCAGGAGTCTCCTGAAGAGCTGACTGGCAGCTATCTGCTGGTATTGGGAGGTAAAAGTGGGAGCACTAGCACAAGGTTGCTTCAAGCTGAGCTATGAACTGCCATAACGTACCAGATATGTCTCAGACTTTGTCCATACGACAATGGAAAAGTATAACTAAAAGAACCAAGTTACCACACACCATGTGATCTGGAGGAGGTGCCTTTGAGTCCATTCTCACTCCTCAGCAAATGGGAGGTAGCAGAGGTTGGTTGCTGCTACCAAAGGAGGAATAAAGGGCTCTTGTATTTACCTTGACATGTCGTGAGATGAGAACATGCTTATGGACTCCTTCCATTCAGCAGCCGACACACACAAATACCAGGTCATGGATAATTTGTGGTGATGCTGCTTTTCAGATTTTTTTTTTTTGGGTGCATGTTACTGCCTAAATGATTGGCTCGTAGAGAAGTCTTCCCAGCCATGCAGCTTCCCTACAGTGGTTAAACAAGGTGCTTACAGGGAAAGGCAACAGCAGGATTGCCCTCTTTAAATTACAGCTACTTGCCTGAGCCACAGAGGAGACAGCTGTTACCAGAAAAGCTGTCTGCTCTTCACAGAGCAGCATCAAGGATTTCATGAAACAGTTTGGGAACCTTTGAATTAACATCTTAGCCAGCAGGTCAGTGTTGTGGAGAGCTGCGAAAAGAGAGAACAAAAGAACCATCAGCGTTCATTTTTGGATCACAAGTTTTCACATATATAAACCAATACTTTCATGAGTACATTCACTTTTTCCTCTAGCAAGGAGCGTTTTTATGGTGAACATAAATTTTTCTGCACTATAGAAAAAAGATAACTTTTCTGAAAATCAAAATCCCTCAGAAACATGAAAAATAATTTTTAATATGGTAATATTTATTCCTTTTGCACAGCTCCAAACAGCAACAGATATATAAGTCCAGTGCTACCCACCTAGGTGTGTTGAGGCTACAGCTGATTACTATCACTTAATTTTCATGGCTGGGCCTTGAAATGTCCCAACTTGTACACTAGTACACATCTTCCTTATATTGCTATTGAAGAAATACATCCTCCAGGATCTATTCTCATGTGACTAGCCTACTATTCTGACCTCTGGGGCTAGTAAAGCCCTAAAGGTGGTCCAGGTTTCATATCTCAAAACATTACAGCTTAGAGCAATTATTATAAAGGATCATGTGGCTTCACAGAGAAATGATAATTTATCTCAAATAAAACATAGAATCATAGAATGTTCTAGGCTGGAAGGGACCTCTAGAGGTCATCTGGTCCAACCTCCCTACTTGAGTAGGGACATCTACTGGAGCGGGTTCAGAGAAGGACAACGAAGCTGATGAGGGGTCTGGAAGGCATGTCTTATGAAGAGCAACTGAGGGAACTGGGGCTCTTCAGCCTGGAGAAGAGGAGACCGAGAGGAGATCTTATTGATCTCTACAACTACCTAAAAGGAGGTTGTAGCGAGGCTGGTGTTGGTCTCTTCTCCCAAATTACTAATGATAGAACGAGACGAAATGGCCTCAAGTTGCGTCAGGGGAGGTTTAGATCAGATATTAGGAAGAAATTCTTTACTGAGAGAGTGGTTGGGCACTGGAACAGACTGCCCACAGAGGTGGTGGAGTCACCACCCCTGGAGGTGATTAAAAAATGAGTAGATGTGACACTTGAGGCTAAGGTCTAGTGGCTAGCGAGATGTTAGGATGAAGGTTAGACTTGATGATCCTGGTGGTCCTTTTCAGCCATAATGATTCTATGATTCTATGATCTCTACCTAGGTCAGGTTGCTCAGAGCCTCATCAAGCCTGACCTTGAATGACTCCAGGGATGGGGCCTCCACCACCTCTCTGGGCAGCCCATTCCAGTGATCTATCACCCTCATGTTAAAGCACTTTCTTCTATTAATAATGCCTTCTTAGCAGAGGGTTTTTTTCATACATCCAGCGGCATATGCAGAGTATCACTTCAGATTATTAGAGGTGACACACATACCTTTGACTGTGCAGTAGCCAGGAAACTGCAGCCTGAGTATTCCGTGCTGGGAATCCTACTTGGAGAGGTTTTCCTCCATGGCAGAATCTTGCCTGCTGAACGCTGACATCTTTACTAGACTGCTTGATTGCAGTTTCCAGGCCTGAGAAGCAGGAACATCCTGGGAGACCTGGGGAGGGGACCCAAAATGAACATCATTTCTTGCACTAGCTGCCCTCACCTTGTGCTGGTGCACCAAGGGAACCAACCCAATGCAACATCAGCTGCCTACAGTGACCGAAGTGAGCAGTGCCCCTGCAATACACAGGAGAACCCATAGCGCATGTAAGGAAAGTGCAGTGGATCTTTGTAACACTATATTCTTTATGTTTTGAAAGACAGCTTCCTATCAAAAGGGAAGTCAATGCAGCATATTTATGGATAAGGTAGAGGCTAACAATTTAGGGAACGTTATTTTAGGGATCCTGATGTTGCACTGTCACTTCTCGCCCTGTTTTGAAGACTGAACACAATATAAAAATTAGATGGATGCTACATATCCTCAAAACCACTGTAAGTTACAGTTAGTTAAAATTAAGAAACCTGACAGAATGACAGAGTAGCTGAGCTCTGGAGACCATCTAGTCCAATCCTCCTTCTAGCTGAGGCTGCTAGTCCAACCCCTCTGCAGGTCAACGTTAAGTTTATTCCTACTGAACTGGTTTTCACAAGAGTTGAGGAAACGAAGTTGTCTGAAGACCAGACTACTTACCTTTTAACGGGCAAGAAGGCAAGGGTATTTACAGAGCAGGGTGTCCAGTGGCAAGCTCACTAAGAGAGGTAAGAAAAACATAGACAAGCCATGGTCTTCCTCAAAATTTGTCTTAGTATAAAGAAACCTTTTTTGGACCAGGTCCGTGGGTACAAGATGAGTAGGTGAAACTTCTAGGAAAATAGGCATCATCAAGGCAGCTTGCACAAGAACAACAAGCTCCTTGCAATGTTTATAAATTTGGGGATGGAAAAACTGCTCCCTGTGGATAATGAGCATGGCTAAATTGATTAAATGGCCACAACTGAGAAAATTTTAATTTTGAAGAAAGCAAAAGGAAAGATTCATAAGGGTATTTCTATTAAAAAAACCAACTCAAACTCAACCGTGGGAAGACTCATACTTGTCTGGCTCTCCATGCATTCAGAAAACAGAACATGTGCTTAGAAATGTCTGCGTTTGTTCAAAATGTCAGAGACAGAACAGCAAGGAGCTGCTGATAATTTGTGACACTCGTCACAGAGTCTAGCAGAAATTGGCAACTGATTTATTTGAACACAAGAAAGCTCTGTGTGATGACAGTTGATTATTACTGTCATTTTTTTCTGAGTAATTCAGCTAAGCTTCACATTATCCAGCACGGTAGTGAATGACAGAATATTTGCCAAACCTCCAATGAGCTTCTTTCAAACACAGCACAATATGCAGGACACTTCCAAGATTGCAAAGGATTATGGTTCAGACAGAAGTTGCAATCTGCAACAAGTGTATGTATGACTAACCAGATGTAAAAAGCCAAGAATAAGGGTTCCAAAAGTGCCAGTCACATATTTCAAAGTCTTAATACATGTCTACTGAAAAGGCTTTTGAATTGTGGTCATCTTCAGTGGAGCTAGTTGAGCTTGAGACCATAGGACTACAGCCCCTTTCCGTTGTCAAAGGACCAAGGCTGTACATTCAGAAACACTTAAGTGTTAACTACAGCCCCAAATTCAACTTCTGTAGAGCTGCTGGCAAATGTGAGCTTGGAGATGCCCCAGCCACACTCATATGCTGAAAATGCCACACACACTCACCTCCCCACTGACCAAACATCCTAAACACAATAAGCATCTTCTGCAGCCTCCCAGTAACGGAGCAGATCAGTGAAAATAACTGTGATGTTAATTGCACAGGTTGCAAATGATGTTGCAAAGTTAAAACCACCTTGCAGAATAATATTTTAGTTCCTATATTATATGGCCTCATGGACTCTGCAGCATCTGCAGTTGCTGGCAACTGTCAGTGGTTTTTCTATTTTCTTCAGCACAAGGAGCACCGGTTGTTTTCTACACTGCTCACGCTGCACCAGGTGGGGTGTGCAAGAAGAGCAAGCAGGTTTTTTTCTTGTAACAAACCCCCAGTTCTTCCAGCAACATTAGAAGACTCTTCAGGATCTCTTTTCTAGGATAACACACTGCAACGCTGATAGAGAGTTTCAGCTGCAAGTGAAAGAGGAGAAGTAATCCTGAGCAGGGCTGGGACTAGGATTGCCTCATCAGAAAGGCTACACATGTGCCATGGGAAATGGTGACTGTTACAGCTGTTGAATGTAGAGTAGTTCATTGCAAGAGAAACCAGGAGCACTGCTTGCATGGGTTTCATCAACAAAAGGCTTCAATCTGTAACACCTAAAAGAAACATCATGGTGTTTCCAGTGTTACAAATCACAGCAAGATACAGACTCAGAATCTGGATCCGTGGAGGAAAAAACAAGCTTCTTATTACAATATTTAAAACCACCAGAATATCATAACCTCTCAGAGCTGGTAACTGAGCCAGCACCACAAAAAATGACCAGTGTCACCTAGCCAGCTGTGGGACACATCCCAGGGAACAAGGGCTCCTCTTCTGCAGCTGCTGACAGGGACAAAAATGCCACTGATGATGCTGAAGCAGATATAAGAGTATGCAATGTCAGCAGGATTTTAAATGGCAGAGCAAGAAACACTGCGAACACAGACTTTAGAAAGACTATAATCTGTTTCAGAATCTGCTGCAGGAACACCGATAACTTCACCTCCTAACCCCCCCTTTATTTGCATGGAAGAAGAATTGTATCCATGGGTAAATTTAGAAGATTGGTACCATTTGTCTTTAAACCTGGCGTAGAAAGTGACAAAAGATACTACTTTTTATGTCTCTCTCTTTCTCTTACATACTTGTGCGAGCTACGAGGAGGTATTCTATTCTATTCCATTCCATTGTGTTCTAACACCAGCGTAGTTTTTACCATTCTGCTCCAGCTAAGCCATGATGATGTCACTAGGAAATTAAAATATTGATGGAAAACAAAAAATGAAAATTATACTCCCAGCAGTGCACAATCTCCCAGTACCTGAGGAGAAGGGCATGAAGGTGGAGGTATGTCCCAATAGGCCATCTCTCAGACCACAGGAGACATACTGCAAAATTGCTATCGGGCTGCACAAAGAAGAAAACAAGACAAGAACAATCTTCCTCCACCCTGCAATGGAGCCCCATGCCCCAGCAGCAGCTGAATGTGGGAGCAGTGGGCCACAAAGGGACAGAGAACCTCAAAACATGTTTCAAGAGCATTCTTGTTCCCTTCTCACAATGTCCCTGTGTGAAAGGGGTCTTTCCACTCTGATAACCAGCCACTGAATTGATATACAGCCAACCTGCACAACATGGCTAGTTGGTGCAGCTCCCTAAATACCAGGGTAACCTCATCTGTGCTGTGGCAGGAGCAGGAGACAAGGTGCAGGCACCAAGTGGCAACACATAGAGACCTGGTCACTCCACTAGAGACACAGCAGCTACAAAGAATTCAGGTAGCAAAGTACAAAAGTGGGACCAAAATTGGTGTTACTGTAAATGTGTGAACAAAGAGGAGAAAAGAGAAAGAAAATTAAAATGAGCTATAGGAAAAGGCCATCTCTCAAAGTACCCCAAGGAGTACACTGTCCCTACGTACATTTCGACTACAAAGCTGAGTTCATTTGCAATGAGTTTGTACACCATGGCTATGTCATAGGATTGTTTGGATTGGAAGAAATCATTAAAGTTTATATAGTCCAATCTCCTTGCAGTGAGCAGGGACATCTTTAACTAGAACAAGTAGCTCAGAGCCCAGTCTAACCCGACTTTGAACGTTTCCAGGCATCCACCACCTCTCTGGGCAAGCTGTGTGAGTGTTTCACCACCCTCATTGTAAAAAATTTCTCCTTTTATCTAGTCTAAATCAACTCTCTTCTAGTTTAAAACCATTAACCCTTGTCATATCACAACAGGTACTGCTGAAAAGATTGTCCTCATCTTTCTTATAGGCCTTCTTTAAGTATTGAAAGGCCACACTAAGGTATTCCTGGAGCCTTCCATTCTCCAGGCTGAACAACCCCAACACTCTCAGCCTTTCTTCATAGGAGAGCTGTTCCAGTCCTCTGATTATTTTTGTGGCCTTCATATGGACCTGCTCCAGCAGGTTCATGTCTTTCTTGTGCTGAGGACTCCAGAGCTGGACACAGTACTCCAGGTGGAGTTTCACTAGAGAGAACTAGAGGGACAGAATCACATCCCTCAACCTGCTGGCCATGCTTCTTTTGATGCAGACCAGGATACGGTTGGCTTTCTGGACTGTGAGTGCACATTGTCAGCTCACATCCAGCTTTATCATGTCATCACTGAAGTACAGACTACCAGAGCCAAACCAGCTATCGTAGGGATTATGACACCATTTATTATTGAAAGAAAAAAAGAAGAAGAAAAAAACCACCATTTAAAAAAAAATACCTACAAGTCACTCTAGAGCAGAGGAAAGCTGTCACACAAGCCTTTAAAAGCAGCCTCATGTTCAGTTTCAAAATGTGTTCCTACTTTTTAGCCTATAGACACAGCAGCATTAACAGTAAGGGAAGGAAAATGGTACCAAAAATATGCTGTAGCCAAAAACCTCCCAGAACTGCCAGTGGGGAGACTGCCTGAGAAAGAACCTCCTTCCTGCAGAGGAGCTGTGATAAGTGCATGTATTTATCAGGTTAATCCTCATTCCAATAACTGAGATGTAGGTAGACATATATTTCATTAAAATGTCAAATGCAGTTGCCTACCCTAAACCAAAAATATAAACATGAATATGAAGGGCCATGAATTATGCACTCTACCACCTTTGATCATCAAGCAGGGAAGAGAGCTTGAAGAATGACCTCAAGAATCAGCTCAAGGTATCAGAACACCTCAATATAATAAGAATCAAGTAGGGGTTGATCTCATAGCTGATAAAAAGCTGGTTTGTTGCCTGCCTTCACAATAAAGATTTGCATTTGCACCGTGTCGAACTGCCTGTAAGACGTGCACAGCACATTTCCCAGTATTCAGGTACAAAGGACAGCATTTTTGTAGCTCTAAATTCCCGAATAAGCTTTGATTTCATTAAAGAAAAATGATTTTGCATTATCTGATAGAGAAATAAAAAAGCAGAAAGACTACTATGTGCTGGTAATGGTCTCAGTCCAGGAATCCCTCTACCATACCTGAACACCCACTCAAAGCCATGCAGACCGTTGCTTGGGTCCTCCTCTGCAAAGTAATGAGTCAGGCTCTCATCTCTTGGGCCAGGCATTGCTCTAGCACTGCTATATCACTTTTTTTTTGTGCATTCAACTCAATCAGCACCAGGAGGCTTCTTCACTTCCCAGTGGAAACACGACCTTACACAGAGGTAGCTGGTTGTAAATGTGGAGGGAGGAGAAAAGCCCCAATGTCATAGAGCCTCTCATTTTAGGCTTGTAGCCGAACACAAATAATTTCCTTTGTTACCTACCTAGGGTGCTCCCCATAGGCAGCAACATGGTCCCCAGGGGGATGTACTGTGTTGATGCTGGTAACACAACCCCTGCCCACCTCCCTTCTCACTCACCAACACAAATTGCAATGAGGGAGGAAGCCTGCGAGCTTCCAAGCGCTAAAGCACCCTGCAAAATCCGCTGACTTCAAGGGCAGCCACAGTCACTCGCACAATAATTCACTAAATGCATGAGGTGGGCAGCAGGACCATACATCAGCCCTGTCTGTCGGCCGCCTGCGCCGGTAGCCTCCAGTGTGCTGCCAGCCTCTGGCGCTCATTCTTTACTTGTAACTGCAGGCTCCCACATGGGGTTCTTCTCAGCCATACGCATTAGGGAACCATTAGTCACTTGGAAAGCAGAAGGGCTCTGATATTCACATAGACACAGGCAGTTCCAGTGAGCTGGCGACACAGACAGGACCGTATGCACCCAGATTAGAGCTGAGAAGGACCTGCTGGTCTCGCTGCTGAGAAGCAGCTGTCACTTCTATTTCCTCTTCCATCTTGTAATGGAAGGGAGGGACTGCTCCTGCAACCATGCTAACATAAATATGAAGTGATTCAAACACACAGTGCTTTTTTTATGTATATATAATGACCTAAAGTTGCCTGCCTTCCAACTTCATGAGTGGGTCAAATAGTTTATATTTTGAAGTGGGAAATATCTTTTATATCTTTCAGCTTTTTGGTTGTTCTCTTCTCTATGACAGGAGTCAGTGAAGGGCTGAGGACAACCAGAAGTTTGTAAGAGATGCACTGCCTTGTGCAGCATTGCACCCTGCGGGAGGGAAGGGCATCAGACCTCACTGTCTGGCTCAGCTACGGAATGGACACGATGCAGGATGAGGCACCGAGTGGGAAGTGCCAGGGAATAGGCAGCTACTGCAAGGGAGCAAATGACATTGCTTCTGTGCTGCACTGTGCAGCTGCCAAACATCACATCTCTGCAGCTTACCAGCTCCTGCCAGTGATGGACAAGTAAACAAGTTTCCAAGAGACTCTGCCAGGTCTTTTCCCAAGCAATGCTCTGCACTCTTCCCTCTCCAGACTCTGGAAAAAGTAGATACAGGCAGGCCTGAGAACTGTGGTGGGTTTCAGGTAGGAGAGGAAAGGATGTAGTGCTGGGAGGTGGCTCATTTCAGGGACCTGAGTGAAGACATTTGTTAGAAAAGGAGGACTCACAGGTAATTCTCATCGTGGGAGGGTTGAGTTGGAGGGAGGTGGGTGTGCTGAGGGCACTTATGATCTTGGTGCGTGCAGAACTGGGGACAGAGCAGCCCACCAGAAATACAATGCTTGTACATGGAAGTTGTATATGTGGCAGACAGACCGTGACAACTACATTCAATGTTATTAGCTAGAACAACAAAGAGGAGGACAAGGGGCGAACAGTGTCTCCTTCCACATTTCCACCTTCTGTGCACAAAACACTCCCACTTCTCACACCCAAATAGCAGACCCCCAGACCTTCTGTGCATCCCTCCACAAAGCTCGGCTCTCTAGGATGAGTCCTGACATTGTCCTGCGCCTTGAAAGAAAGCCCTACAAACCAAGCAATGGCAGAGGAGTCCCTGACTGTGCTGCTACAAGAAAAAGTTTTCAAAAAAAAGGTTCTGTCATACACATGTGTGTGGCAGGGAGGGAGGAAGAGGAAGATCTTTTCTCAGGTTGCAGTTGATGAAAGCACACAGAATAGATGAAGGGGAAAGTGCCCAAGCTGGGGGGTGCAGCTGACGCACCAGAGGGATGGGATGTCAGCCAGAGGGACCTGGACAGGCTGGAGAGGTGGGCCCAGGTGAACCTCATGAGGTTCAACAAGGCCAAGTGCAGAGTTCTGCACCTGGGCTGAGTCAACCAGCATTATCCATATAGGCTGGGAGAGGACATGGTAGAGAGCAGCCCTGTGGAAAAAGACTTGGGGGTATTAATAGATGGAAAACTGGACATGAGCCAGCAATGCACAATGGCAGCCCACAAGGCCAATCACATCCTGGGCTGCATCAAAAGAACTGTGGCCAGCAGATGGAGAGAGGTGATTCTGCCCCTCTACTCTGCCCTGGTGAGGCCTCACCTGGAAAATACTGTGTCCAGCTCCCCAGCACAAGAAGCACATGGGCCTGTTGGAGAAGGTCCAGAGGAGGGCCATGAAAATGATCCGAGGGCTGGAGCACCTCTCCTATGAAGACAGGCTGAAAGAGTTGGGGTTCTTCAGCCTGGAGAAGAGAAGGCTTTGGAGGGACCTTATAGTGACCTCCCAATACCTGAGAGGGGCCTATAAAAAGGCAGGGGGAGATCTGTTCTCAAGGGTCTGTAGCGACAGGACAAGGGGGAATGGTTGTAAGCCAGAAAAGGGTAGATTTAGGTTGGACATCAGGAAGAAGTTCTTCAATATGAGGGTGGTTGATCACTGGAACAGGTTGCCCAGAGAGGTGGTGGAGGCCCCATCCCTGGAGACATTCAAGGTCAGGCTTGATGGGGCTCTGAGCAACCTGACCTAGTTAGAGATGTCCCTGCTTATTGTAGGGGAGTTGGACTGGATGGCCTTTAGAGGTCCCTTCCAACCCAACACATTCTATGATTCTATGATTCTGTGCCCCTAGGCAACCACTTCAATATTGTCTTTGGAGCTGACAAATTCCACAGGGAATGTTAACTCTGTTTGCTCCCGAAAAATGTAATGATGAGGTATTCTTATACCTCCTTGCTTATATTTGCACCTGCACATTGGACTGAAAGTCTCTACAATCATGGCACAAGCCTAATGACAGAAGACTATTAAATGAGACAGCCCTCCATGGAATATAATCTTCCTTAAACAATTATTTTGATTCCACCAAGAAAATCGGTCCCTTGAGGGACAATGTTCATTTGCTGCAAAGAAGCTTTACAAGGATCAATGCCCCAAGCCCTGGAGCTGTTCCAGAGGCACTTGGCCAGATGTTGGCACACCAGGCAGATGGACTTGCTTTCTGTGCCTCTCCCATTAGCCATGACATGCAAACAACAGCGCTCACACTGCAGCTCTGCAATGGCATACCCGGAATTTCCTGTGAGCCCTTTGAAGAACAGTCATGTAACACAGACCCACCAGTGAAGGAATAAGTTGTAATATCACTGCAAATTCAACTTCATTTCATTCAGTTCCATGGAAAAATTCGGCAAGGCTTTCCATAGTCATTACAGGCTGAGGCAGCACATCTCAAGGTTCCTAAATAATGTATTAAAAGCAGAAGAGTTAGGTTTACCTTTCGTTTCTACAGCTCTTTTGTCAGCATTTAACATTACTGATCACAGGCTGTCTCTCATCTTCCATGGGAGGTGCACTGTAGGATTCTCACCCAATAAGGGCTGTGTCAGGGTTCTTCCAGAACAGACAGCTTTGGTGGTCTGCAAGATGCTCTGATGAGACCCTACAGCAGAGACACTCAGCCTCTGGTGTGTTTCCAGTTTTCACCTCGGGGACAGGAGGTGTTTTCTGTATGACTGTGCTGCCTTTGTGCTCAGGGCACATTCCTGACAAACACACATCAAGCAGCAGCCTTCTTGGGACCAGGCATCCGAAACAACTCAGGTAGCATTATGCGCTTTGATACTCCAGCCCTGTATCTAAGTATGGTTACAACAGGTATGTCTTTTTTTCCCCTGGTCCCTGTCATATCTTATAACATCAAAGCAAAGGTCACTTATCTTAGCTCCAGTGTGCCAGCCACAGGAGCCTTACCTTTTTCTGAATTTCCTTCTCATTCCTCTTGTTTTTATTTCAACTGAACATGAGCAGGATAACTCCGTTTGCTTTTCCATAAGATGATATTTTTCAGGCCAGTGTAGCAAACTGTAAGGTGTCCTTAACCAATCATTAGCCTCAAGGGAAACCATCATCTTATTGTGCTGCTATGACTGTTCCTTCATTTCCTCATAGGAAGTACAGCCAACCCAAACTTTTACTTGTGCAGATACCACTGTCCTTCATCAGTGTGATAACTAGAGCTTTTCCACCCTGATTATGTCCTCCAGTGTATTGGCACTTCTGTTTCAAGAAGGTTAATAGGGGTCATCACCAGACAATGGTAACAAAGAGGACGATGGCCAGCACAGTCTAGAGACAGATGTACGGAAATTAGTTCAACCCCACAATGTCAGTGACTCCTTTTTCAGAACTGCAGTTTCTCCCTGACCAAAGTCACTTTCTCCTCTCTTTCCTCTCCTCTCTTTCCTCTCCTCTCTTTCCTCTCCTCTCTTTCCTCTCCTCTCTTTCCTCTCCTCTCTTTCCTCTCCTCTCTTTCTTCTCCTCTCTTTCTTCTCCTCTCCTCTCCTCTCCTCTGCTCTCCTCTGCTCTCCTCTCCTCTCCTCGAGAAGGGACGAGTTTAATAAAAATAAATTTCCATTGTAAATGTTAGGTGGTAAAATTTTCAGTACAGTCAGCAAAGGGCAGTTCAGTCACATGACTTCTAGTTGAGTTTAATAAAGCTGGAAACCTCAAAGAAGTGATGACAGAAAGCTGAGAGTAACTACAGATGTTTAGCAGAATAGAGTGACACTATGTTACAATTTTGATAAATTGGGCAAACAGCTTGAAATTAGTAACAGAATTTTCATTAGGACAAATATAAACCTACTTACTTCAGAGAACATTTCCCCAGGTATAGAAAGACTAACACTATTAAGAGATCTTCAGAAATTTACTGGCAAGCCCTATTGGTAGTGCTCTCATGAGGATGATGTTGAGATAGCAAGGAACAGCTGCATAATCTGATCAGGGTTTTCATAAATTATCCTTAAAAAATACCTTAACGTCTTCCTTGAACAGCAGAGGAAGGGCCATTTGCTTCAGTGGTCTTCATTTTCCTTTATCTTGTCCCAGAGTGCTATAATATCCACAGTAATTATATTTAAGTCCCTATAATCAAGAATGTTGAAGGAGGATATACGAGAGAGCATGAGCAGCAGAAACTCTGGTGCCACCACTGTGACAGTTGCAGGCAGACAGGAGCTAGGGAAAGGGGCACAGAGCTGCCATGAGGAGGAGGAATCCCCATCGCTCCTCTTCCACACCCCTGCAAAGTCAGCCTCTACGCTGTGGTGGGCTCCAGGGGACTGACACCAAGATGGCAGCTTGTTGCTGTAAAACTTCACTTGGAAAGATGGCTTCTCCTGAAGAAGGATGGAGTTCAGCCAGAGTGTAGTTCTCCAAAAACCTAATACTGTCTCCAAATCACTAGGACACCTGCCAAACAAACAAATGCAGCAAAACACACCTGCCCCAGACCTAAGTCCCATCTCCAGTCACACAGACTTCATCGCTGCACTAGACCAGTCTCAGTCCCAGACACGATGTGCTTTGCCTTGGACCACAAGGTCCTTTCCCCACAGACAGCAGCCACATCTCCCCTCCCACAGAGGAGAGAGGTGGCCCATGTGCCACCCATCATCCCATGGGAGGGTGATGGCTGCCCCTGGCCCACATCTCACTGAGGCACCATTGCTCAGGACTTCCCCATCTCCACAGAGCTCCTCAGAGGCTATCAGCAGCTTCTCCTTTGCCTAAGTTTATCTAAGAGCAACCAAGAAGTTCAAAATTTATCATGTGTGTGGGAAGACGCAAGCAGAGAGGTGGGTAGGATAGCTACAGAAACTTTGTCCCCTAGGAAATGGGAAAGGCTTGTTTGGCAAGATTTAAGCCTTTCCTGAAGTACCCAAGAAACCTGAAATATGACTTTCAAATCTTTGCTAATTATATACTTTTCAAAGATTTTCCAAAAATATGTAAAAGTACTTTTTCTCAGTAGTGACTCTGCCAAGTCCCAACTTAATGTCATGAGCCATTCCAACAGTCTGAAAGATATATTCTTTTTTTTTTAAGTGGAAGGTGAAGCCTTTATGGAATCATAGAATGGTCTCATGCTCATCGTTATAAAAGCAACAATATACATACTCACAGAATCCCAGTTTGAACAAACAAAAAACCAGCTAATAATATGTACTCAAGACCATGTAAAACAAGAATATAATAAAAATTCAAGTGGCAATCTTATTGCATCAATCAGATTGTAGCACAGGTGACTCTCTTTTCCTCAGAGGGCTTGACACATCAGATTCAAAAAAGTTGCTGAAAAGATCACAGGGATAAATTTGGAAATACATTTAAACAGTGGGAGAATATTAATTTAAATTATGTTAATATGACCTATTAAAGAAATAAATTAAAATCCCCCAATTGAGTATGTCAAAATAAATTCCATTCCGAAAGGGGCTGAAATACCAGTTATGCCTCAGTTTTGAAGAAGTGGAGGGAACATGAATGTTTAATTCTCTGATTATTTACAGAAGCGATCTAGTGGCTTTCAACCTTCTCCAATTTTTAGATCCCTAAAAATTTACAGCAGAGGATCCCATTAAAGAAAACACAAGCCTACTCATAAGAGGTTTGCTTTACGTGGTTACTTTTACTGATCTGTCAGAAAAAGTCTATGGAAATTAAGGGCCTAAAGGGCAGCAGCCACACCCTGCCGGGGACAGACGCTGCTTCCACGGTTAATCAATGTGAAGCAAGCTTGTTGTCAGCTTTCCACATGCCCAAGGCGTGACTTGGATTTGGATTTGCAAGGCACATGCAGGCACAGGTCTTGGCAAGCCTGTGGGTGGAATGAAAAGCTCGGCTGTGCTCCCCAGGAGATGGAATTAGCAGAAGGCTTCACCTGTACAAATTGCTTAATGGTAGGATAAGGAGGCATGGACTGCAAGATGACTTTTGCTACCTACGAAAAGGACAAATGCAGTGAAAGTAATGTGGAGACCTGTGCATGCTACAGAAGGACTGAACTGTAGGCTCATACTGCGAAACTTCCTCTAGACCCTCATCTATTTACATTTGCAATAGCAAGTCTCCATAAATCAACATTTCTTTAGAGAGGGAAGTCCAGGTCCCCTGTATTTTTCGCTCTGCTGCTGCAGCTTGGCCCGCCATCAGCACCTCCTCTTTCCCTGTGTCCTCTGCTGATGGATGGGACAAGGAGAGCAGAGGCAAAAGCCCCAGATCGTCTCTTAATCTCACCTGAGCAATTAGTTCTACTTCATAGTTAAAGACTTCATCTTCTCACAAGGATAGCACAAGGTAGCAGAGGCAATGGCCTGCCAGTAGGGAATTCTGGGACTCAAGCCCTAGGACACATGGTCAGTTTGGCCCTTCTCCTCCCAAACAGCTGTTTCAGATGTTGACTCTCTCCCTTTCTAAACAAAATCTTTAGTTTTGTTCAGTTGTGAAATTTATGCAAAAACCTGCCAAAACCTTCATAATTCTCATAAATTAGAATTTTTACTTTCTGTCGAGCTGAAGTGCTGGGGCTTGAGTTGTAGGCCCCGAGTTGGAGTTGACCTGTGGATGAGTCACAACCTAGTAGAATGTTTTGTTTCTGTTGGCTTCATGTTCCAGAGGCAGAACCTGGCCCACCTGTGTCTCTGTGGCTCCACCCTCACCCAGGTGGTTGTGGTTGGGGTGGTAGGTGAGGCCAGGGCTACTTTAACCAGAAGCCGTTCAGTCAGAAGAGCTTCCTATTGGGTGTGTCTTCTGCTGGGGCTGGCTGCATCTTGATGAGCTCTTATGGTGGTGTCCTTCCATGTGAAGGGCCCCTGAGGAGCCATCTCTGTCTGCTGTGTCCAGCAGGTGATACTGGCATCACAATGGGCAGTAGAGGAGCTGGGCCCACAGGAACCTATGGCAGGACTGTCTGAAAAAAGACTTCTGAGGAGATGTTTCTGATTTCAGTGTTGGCCTGTGTGATCAGGCAACTGATGGCAGCATAAAATGATGATGGCTGAACCAGCAGAACACAAGCCAAGGTAATCCAGATCTTCTGCTGCAGGAACCAGGACAAGCAAAGGGATTTAATCACCACTGTTCTCATCCCTGATACTCCCCTTCACATTTTAGGATCACCTTATGCATTTATAGCAACACAGAACCTCTGAGGAGAGTACATGTGCTTATCATCACCGGGGCAGAACGTTGTGCCAATGAGTTTTCCTCTCTCTTCTACAAAGAACACATAGAAAACAGGAGTTGTCATCGTTTCTTAACTCTCCCAGCTTCCTGAAACTTATTCTTTATTGTTGTATTTTTAAATGTTATATGATTAGCTAAGAACTACAAGACCAGAACTAGAAGGTTATACACACATTATACAAATAACATATACAATATTAAGTTAGTAATTCAGACTAGTAAAGGTTGTCCAAAACTTGGCCTTTAACTGAATAACTAAGTGTGCAAGGCATGGCTCTGCCATATTGCTGGAATCACTATTTCCATAGCACTGATATCGGCCGTGTCCTGTATCCCCCCAAAATTAAAGAAACATATCAATTGGCATATGACTAGAAATTACAACACAAGGACTGTGCCACAGAAAAGAAAATGATTATGTAAAGAATTAGATCAGTATGAGTCATCCTGAACATTGGGTTTAAAGAATGTTAATAGTACTACAGTGGTAGAAAGCTGGCTGTTACAGTTAAGATTGAACTTGGAATTTCCATTATAAATCCTATTTTCAAGGGTTTATAACTTGGCTGTAGTATAAATTCAATCACAGCTGAAACTCAACATACAGACTCTCATCATTGGAAGCAAAAGGTTTTTCAGTGAAAAATCCTCTTGGTTGTTTGAGGTCGAAGGAATGAAAAAAAAACCCAGTAGACTCATTAAGGGAGAGCTGACACTTTTCTGCTCTCCTGTAGATTACAAATGACCTCTGTATTTAAACTCAGGATTTCATAGGTCATTAATCCAGAACAGAGAATGCTATGTCTAGGTGTATGGAAACAAAACTCATTACAAACACTTGATCTGTTACCCTGAAAGAGCAACTAGAAGGTATGTTGAGCAAATTCACCAAAGTTTCAGCGTAAGTTTTGATATTCAGAGGAACAAACTTCAGCACTGGCATAAACTGCAGAGCTTCCATCAATTTCTGAGCAACTAATGACACCAGGTTTCAAGCATGGAGTTGATATTGGACCTGATGGTCACA
>VZZY01006474.1:8222-25870 GCA_013400335.1 Eurystomus gularis | reverse complement strand
AGGTCTCCCCTTAGCCTCCTCTTCCTCAAACTAAACAGTCCCAGCTCCTTCAATTGCTCTTCATAAGATTTATTCTCCGGGATCTTCACCAGCTTTGTTGCCCTCCTCTGCACTCGCTCCAGCACCTCAATATCTCTCCTGTATTGAGGTGCCCAAAATTGAACACAATACCCAAGGTGTGGCCTCACCAGTGCTGTGCACATTTATGATCTCCAGACTCTCCTTCCCTCAACATCCTTATTAATTTTTACATAAGTTAAAGTTACTAAACCTTTCTCATTATGCCTTCCAGTTGGAAAGAACAATCAAGCCTGTAGGGCTGGTCACTTTGAAAAACTAGCTCCCCTTGCACAATCTGCAAGGTTCAGTTTTGAGAAAACAAAGTAGATTTGCATGGGTCAGCTTTGTCAGATACAGCCTTACCTTTGGGATGTCACAGCAGTGTGGGGATACAGTCTAAGATTCACTAGGGGAAAGATGAATGCATGATTAATAAGGCTGCTTCCCATGAACACTCTAGAGTATTTAGCTTGTCTTTTGAACAAGAAGACATTGATTGTGAACCCTGAAAAGATTTCAGTTGAATTGAGGCCAGAATATTTTTCCTCAATTAGAATATATTTTTTTCAGGAAAATGTGCTTTGCCAGTGCTCCTACAGAAGCTATGAAAAAGAAAATGGTATCAGAATTCTGGTAAAACCCTGTTTTCTTGTATATGTTGTACAGCTGACTTTTAATAATTGTTGAGTAGGTTTGTGCTAGTTTTTAAATAGAAAATGTATAGGAAAAGTGTTACTTTAAATCCATTCAGCATCAATAGTTGCCCATCACATGACTTTCCTGAATAAGTCACACTTTGCAAATCATATCAGACATGATATGAACTACAGCAAAGCATCTTTATGTGCGCTACTGCCTACCTAAGTGACAGGGAACTAAGTCTGTTCCCTGACTGATTACCAACTTTGTATATATGGGAATGACAAATAGCCTTCAGTGAATAATGGTAACTTGTTTGCTCACAAGTGTCACTCCTGGACATTTGTATAAGTAGAAATCACACTATTTCTGCATGAAGAAAACAAAAAATAGCTGCATGGTGTAACGAGATGGATTTTGCAAGTATATTTTTAAATACAATTACAGAGATTAAAAAATACCCAGTGATTAAGGCAACAGCTTGTTTTGTGAGCAAAGGTGTTGCAATCATTGTTCCCACCCTAGCTTCCTGCATTGCTTCAAGGAACTTGTTAACTTCTCCTTGGGTCAAAAGCATCCTTTAGCTTCAGTGGATCCAGTATTCTTCTGTACGTCTCATATCAGGGTAATCCCTGATGAATAAAAAGGACTTGGGTATACTGGTGGATGAGAAGCTTAACATGAGCCATCAGTGTACGCTTGCAGGCCAGAAAGTCAATCGTATCCTGGGCTGCATCAAGAGAAAGCCAGCAGGTCAAGGGAGGTGATTCTCCCCCTCTACTCCACTCTCATGAGACCCCACCTGGAGTACTGCGTCCAGTTCTGGAGCCCCTATTACAAGAAAGATATGGACGTGCTGGAACATGTCCAAAGAAGGGCCATGAGGATGATCAGAGGGCTGGAGCACCTCTCCTGTGAAGATAGATTGAGAGAGTTGGGGTTATTCAGTCTGAAGAACATAAGGCTCCAAGGAGACCTTATTGTGGCCTTCCAGTATCTTAAGAGGGCCTACAACAAAGCTGGTGAGGGACTTTTTAGGATGTCAAGTAGTGGTAGGACTAGGGGGAATGGACCAAAACTAGAGATGGGTAGATTCAGATTAGACGTTAGGAAGAAGTTCTTCACTGTGAGGGTGGTGAGACACTGGAACAGGTTGCCCAGAGAGGTGGTGGATACCCCATTCCTGGAAGTTTTTAAGGCCAGGCTGGATGGGGCTCTGAGCAACCTGATCTAGTGGGACGTTTCCCTGCCCATGGCATGGGGGGTTGGAACTAGATGATCTTTAAGGTCCCTTCCAACCCTGACAATTCTATGATTCTATGAAAAAGCTGATAACACTGGCTGTCAACCTCACGGGAAGTCTGGGAGGCAAAATGCCTTAAACAATTGATATGTGATTTTATATTTCATGTAAGTACCTACCTTAGATTATTCAACAAACTCTATTCATACAACAAAATAAGGAATTTTCCTGGAGCACTTGCTTTCCAGACCTCTCATCTGCTTCGTTGCCCTTCTCTGGAGGTGCTGGAGCAGGTCCAGAGAAGGGCAACAAAGACGGTGAGGGGTCTGGAAAGCATGCCTTATGAAGAGCACCTGAGGGAAATGTGGCTCTTTAGTCTGAAGGAGACTGAGAGGAGACCTTATTGCTCTCTACAACTACCTAAAAGGAGGTTGTAGCAAGGCTGGTGTTGGTCACTTCTCCCAAATTACTAATGAAAGAACAAGAGGAAATGGCCTCAAGTTGCATCAGGGAGGTTTAGATTAGATATTAGGAAGAAATTCTTTACTGAGAGAGTGGTTGGGCACTGGAACAGACTGCCCAGGGAGGTGGTGGAGTCACCATCCCTGGAGGTGTTTAAAAAATGAGTGGATGTAGCACTTCAGGCTATGGTCTAGTGTCTAGAGAGACGTTAGGATGAAGGTTGGACTTGATGATCTTGGTGGTCCTTTCCAACCATAATGATTCTACGATTCTATTATTGTTTGCAAGTAAGTTTGAACAAAAACCCCTCAAAGTAGTTTGAGCAAATGTTTTGGCAACAGTTGTTAATGAGCAACTGCTCTTATTCTGCAGTGTATGTAAGCTTAGACTTTCTCTAGTTGAGGATAAGATACTTTTCTTCTCATGCTTATTGAAGGGTAGGAACGTCCTCACAGATGGCCAACATGAAGCTACAGACACAGTTGTAAGTTTGTATAGTATCTTATTTTGCAACAGTCATCTGTAAATCCAAGTCCAATGCTCTACTTCTAGCTGATTAGGGCTCCAAGATCTGGTCTTAAATAAGAAAGACCCATGGACTTTGCAACTCACATAGCTTGATCAACCTCTCCTGTGTCCTCCTCCACGGTGCATTTCAGTTGTTCAGCTTCTGGAGAAGCTGAGATGAAAGTCACTGATAAGTTACTTGCTAGTGTCTGTGTGACATCTGCCTACATGGCTTAAAAAAAATAAAACTCTCAGGACTGTGACTGGAAAGAAATCATGCATGAGGAAGTTTACACAGCACGGCTCGTGTTACTCCTGAGCTCCCTGTTATCCGCATCTGGGCTGCCACAGTTCAATTCTGTGAATGAAAAAACCAGGCACCATTCAACAGCTATAATTTTGCATTTGTTGACTGGGCAGTCATAGCAGGACAGCTTTGTCTCCTGGACATTTCATTGTCACAGCACTTTCCTTTTTCCCGTCGCTTGCACTTGCCTGCCCTGCCTCTTGTGCTCCCTCAGCCTGGTTTATTTGATTTATTTTGAAGTCGCTGGGGAAGCTCAAGTTACAGCTTTGAAGTAAGCAGTGACTTCAGGATCCTTGGCATGCACACACTTCCCCTGTCTAAGCCACATCAGGCGTTGCCCACTCTCAGAGGGGCCCTTCTTCTGAGTAAGGGAACAGACTTTTTTAGTTCTTGATCTTAACAAATGAACTGTGAGCCATACATCAGGCTTAGGGTTTTCATTAATTTGGGGGGGGGTGGGGGGGTGGGGTGTATTTTCTGTTGCAAGGCATGCATAACTATTGTTAGTTTACCTTAACATTTGCAAATTATTGGTGAGAAAACTATAAAGAAAAACAAGATAGGGCTACCAATAGCTGTATTTTCTGCATCTACACAAAGCTATCTAATTAATATCCTAAGCATTAATAAAAAGACTTAGCTTACACAAAGTAGTGACTAAGATGCTGCTTTGTAAGTTTTCCTTCTGTATTCAAATTTGCAAGTGTAACTTTCCAATAACATAGCTTTCTTATTCGGCTTTCATGTAAGTGTTTTATTGAGCTCTACTGGGAGAAAACCAAAAGAAAGTGCACACTTGCAAAGTAGTTAGGTATACAAATAATCAGAGTGACATTATAAGTGATTTGCACAACACTGGAGAGCAAGCACAGAATTGCCATCAGAACACATTTTTCCTGTGGTGTAGTGGTTGCTTTGGTAATTTTTTCTTTTTTTTTTTTTGTTATTTACATGTATAAGCAAACCTTTTATCAACAGTGGTCAATAAACTTACACACTAGAAGTCATACACAAGGCTATTTATGTGTCACTTCAGGGCCTATATGTGGATACTTTTTTCAGCCATATACATAGTTACAGGTTATATTTACAAATGTGAACTCTATCTTACTCTGAAGAAAAGGTGTTGTAGGTAGTCGTTGTTTCTTTCTTGGAGTCTGAGATAGATAAACTTGCTTCATAACCTTTCTAACTCATTGAAACAGAACCTGACATTATTCTCCTGAAGCCTTTCTTTGAACACTCAAAAACCTAATCCAGATTTTGCAGCTTTTTATTATAGCAATCCAGATGTTTTAGATGACAAAATTATCTCTGCTGATGCTCTTCACAAAAGCAGAAGCACAATTAGTACCACTGTGTTCCAGTTAGTCCAGGCATCATGTGATATACAAAGCAGGTGTAGGTTTGATTTATAACCAGCTTCCATGCTGGGCCAGAGTCTGTGCTGAGGAGAGATGGTAAAAGTGAAAGTACATCAGGTTGCAAGAAACAACTCTGCTTTCCTTAACCATGGTGCAATTTAAAAACTTTTCTTCAATAAATTGGCAGCGATATGCTACTGAATTGCCTGCCTCTATATAGGTTTGGATATATGAATTTTAAGCTTTTCCCCATTGAAAATTTGAAACATTTGGAAAATACAAAGAGCATAGGCTAAGTTTCACCATTTCTAGCCAAATCATCAATACTTACTTGAGTATTTGTGTCTTGTGGCGTACACCAGAAATAGCAACATTTGGCAAGAACACTTGAAAGTGCAAAATCTAAAGGATGCTTTCCTGACATTTAGAGTGCCTTAGTAAACTCTATACTGAATTCAGCAGGCAGTTCATTCTGAGTCTCAACTGCGTCTGGCAGGAACTAGCCCACTGTCCAATCTGTATGTTGTAAATCTCCTCTGCCTATAGGATACATTTGCCTAAAATGTGCTTTACAAATGCCCACCTTTATGTTTATTTGTGTGCCAGGAAATACTTAGCAATTAAGAGGTTTGTTGCTAAGATATTGACATAATGCTGAAGCAAGTGTTTTATTATGCAGTGCATGATGTTCCCTTTAGGTTAACATTAGTCAAAAAAGAGTAAGCCGGTGTGGAAAAGTCCAGGTAGCTCAGGTTTAGAAGAAAGATCCTCTTTTTACTTTTCAATAGACATGACAACGCGTGGACAAATGTGGCATTGACTTCAGGAGAACTTTTCTGACAGAAATGTGCTGAGCATCTGGCCTCTGGGATGAAAAACGAGTACTCTGGTATGAAAAGCTATTGCTTTCAGAGACAAACAACCGATGCCTCTAGGAGTCAGTTTCTGAGCCAGTAAAGGTTAATCATGCCCTGCTTCTGTAATTATTGAAATACAGCCCAGCTGTGTGTCTTCAGGACCCATTCCAAACTAGTGCAGAAAATTATGAAATGGGCCATATAACTCCTCTGTGCAGCAATTTGAATGCCTCTAATTCCAGTGTCTATGGAACCTCTTGCATTTCCTCTGCATTTTCAGAATCTACATAGTTACTATTGAATTATATGTGGGGACTAGCTCGTATAGCAAGCTATAATGTAATAAAATTAAAGATAAAGCACTTGGTTACTGGGCTGTAATGAAGGCAAGAGTAACATAGACTGGTGTGGTACTTTTCATATGTCTTCAGGATAGGTTTAATCCTGGGAAGTAGTATTTTTCTCAGAAACAATATTAGTCTACTGTTAGTGTCCATTAAGCTCTATGATTGATATTATGTTAAAAGCAAATAAAGATGACCATGGTCCTGTTTGACTGTAAAAATCTATTAATTTCTGAACCGTCTTTTGTAGCAAGTGGTTCTACTATTAAAACAATTCTCCTTATTTATAATTATCTTCTCAGGTGAACAATGTTTGTCTATGTGTGAACCCGTGAAACAAAACTACCTCCTAATGTGGCCAATCTGATGCTGCAATATCCCCCTCTGTGTCTTTTGGGGTTGCTATCAAGGGCAGACAGAAGGAAAGCCATGCATTGCTTTTACTACAGCTGCCCATCTTGGACCCCTGCGCCAAAAGGCTTGTAGGACAGAAGCTCTTTTTACTGAGGGAAAGCACGTGGTATTAATGAGATGTGCAGTAATGCATTTTCAGTTCCAAAGCTATCCCAGAGGGAGGTTCTTCAAGGATTAATGGAAAGCAAAACACTGGTTATCTTGTTAAAATTTCATTTACAGTACTTCTTATCAGGACTTAGAAATATGAAAGCTATTTATGTTTCTAGGATGTGTGATATTTCATTCTGTGAAGTGGTTGTACTTGTAATATTTCCCTGCTGAGGTAAAAAACAAAGGCTAGCAAAGAGAATAAAATCTCTTGATTTAATGACTGGGACTTCATCCTCAAGGACTGGGTAGGGTTGAGCAGAGGCAAGAAGGCAACTGCTTTCCTGTAGGTGAAAGGAAAGCACAAGTTAGTTCATTCCATTTAACCCTGCATTTCTTGAGTACTCCAGAATAATTCCCCAACTTAGATGGGTCAGCAAGAAGGAAAATAAAAGAAGCACATAACTGGGCTGCCTCTCATTTTCCCTGTTGTTTTCATGGGCAATCTCATATCCTCTGTAATATCATCTGAGAGAACATCTCAAAGATGTTCTAAAGCCTTAACAAATCAGCGGAGGACTGTTTTCCATTGAACCTTGCTGTTGGCCTCAGGCTTCAGTTTAGCAAAGGAAAGAATATATAATGATTTTTTTGTAGTTAAAGATTTTTACCAAGACTTTTCAACTTGACTCTTGTGGAAGAATACTACTGCTAGATGAGCAATCCAGGATACTCTAAACATTCACCAGTTTTCTTTAAATGCTCTCCAAAGGAGAAATCTGTCAAAAATCAACATTTCCACACAGATGGAAACAGTTTTACTATATGAGAAGACACAGAGGCCCAAGGGCATTCTCAGTAACAGGAAAATTATTTGCAGTCAGTCAGACAAGCTGTCTGACTCAGGTATCTACAGTTCATTGGGTCATTTGATTGAAACTGAAGTCCAAGATGAGACACTCTGTTCAGACGAAATGAATTGTAATGATTTTGTGTGCATGTCCATGGGCCTGTATTTATGTTTGTGTATGTGAGAATCTGGGATTATTTGCTGTACATGTGCTGAGGTGTCCGCCAAGCTTTTAGACAGCAGCAAAGCAAACTCAAGAACAAAGCAGACATGTCATTCATCAATTTACTTTGAGGAAAAAAAAAAAGACAAACTATTTCAGGAAGGAAGACACAGATGTTCTACATTAAAACCAAGGGAACTGGGAGAAGTATTCCTTTAGCAGATGGACTGCTATCAAAATACCTAGCAGACTGATATACAAACACCTACTGCTGAACAAAGTCACCAAATACTCTCCTGAAAGAGGATGAGATGTGTTCAGCTTTCCCATTGGCAGCCACCAATGACTGTCCAAGTGCTTTCTCATTAGCAGGCCTGGAGGAGGAAAGACTTGCCTTGCCTTTGCTTGACTCTGGAAGTAAGAGGAGGAGAAATTTTCAATGACTGTTTATATCATAAGTATAAACTGCATTTCCCCTGTGGTAACCCAAGCCATGCTGTGTTAAATCTCTGTGCCAGCATGAGGTAGTAGACAATCCCTATCCAGACATTTTAATTCTAAATGAAAATCAAAAGCAAAGCGAGGGAAAGATCTTTGTCCCAACTGCCATCCTCTAACTCTCTTGATGTCTCACAGATTAATTGGTGCCCTCGACTACTTTTCTCAGGTGATGAGACAAAGCAAAGTGTAAAACCACCTCTAAATATTGTGTTAGGTTTGGTAGGAAAGACTGTTGCAAAGCAATCAGCTGAGCCAGCTTCTTCCCCAAAACCAAATGATATGGCATTCCTTCAGCTGAACCACAGACCAGGTCTGGTGCTGGGTCTTGCCACTGCCCTGGGAGCCAACTGCACCACACTGATGTTTGTGTGGGAAGAGGGCAAGTCCTTAAGTTTCAGCAATGCTGAGCTATTTTTCTCATCTCTCTCCTCTAGTCAAGCAGTCTCGCTGAACCACTGCTTAGAAAAAAGGTTCAGCAAATCTGTAGTTAATGACTACATGTGCTTCTGATTATCTCTTCCTCCTCCTCCCCCCTCCACTGCAAACTGTGGCTTGTGTGCAGCTTAAAGAGAGCAGTCAGAGGAAGTAAAGGGCTGTTTTAGGGAGCTGCTGATTTTCTCCAGTTGGCCCTGACTGTAACCAATAAACAATTTGTCAAAGTATATAACTTGTACGTAACTTTGCTAGTCATTTCTTCCTGGTTAGGAAACCAGAAGAATCAGGAGAAAAAAAGTATGGTCACAGCAACAGTGTCTTCTCTTTAATCACATCTGCCCATCCCTCAGTCTGAGAGCCATGAGAGTTTAAGCCCCTGTTTGCAGACCACTGGCATGGGCATCGTTTGGGAGCTCATCCTTGACCCTGAGCACACATCCTCTTCTCACTGGAAGAACAGGGATTTTGCTTCACTGCAGCATCAGGACACACTGCTTTCATGATGTCTTCAAAAATTCTTTGATATTTCCAGAGTTTTACTTTATTTTCTCATGTGTACCTGTGAAGTCTCCACCTGACAGTCTGCCAAAGACAGCCTGCTCTCCACCACACGTTTGCAGGAGTCACTGCTACCTGGGAAAACCCCCAAGACACCTAAGTCCCAACTACCAAAAAGCTGTTTTTAAAGACAGAATAGGCATGGTATTCTTTAGGAAGTTGTTTCTTCTTACAGGAAGGAAAAAACCAGCTTTGAGTATGAGGCAAGATTTACCGTAAAAGCAAGATTGATGGGAAATTATTCTGTGCTTAAAACAAGCATTTTGAGACATGGAATAACAGTCAGAAGACTAGTAGTGTTGTATTTGTATGCCCCATATAAGTTTCAAAACTGACAAAAAGCAGGTTAAAGGTCATGAATGCCAAAACACCATTGCTAGTCATTCCCTTCTGCTACATTGGGACCATGAGCTGGTAGATTAGAGAAATTAGTAGCTGCTCCTCATGCTGCAAGACCACGGTCCAAGAAACATCCCTCATGGGTAGTCCCACCTCATCAGATGGAATTGCTTGGAGATAGCCTTTGAGTGGAGCAGCACATCTCTTTCCAGCTGGATGGAAGCTCTCCCCATGTTGAAAAGCACTTGTCTGTATTATAACAGCATTTTATAATATATTATAGAAATACTTGGAGTCTCAGCCAACATAAGATCCTCACTGTATTGTTTGCATGGGTGGGAAGAGACCACTTTGTGGTGTTTAAAGCCCGCATACAAACAAGACGAAATGCACTGGTCAGAGATCAGCAAACTCTTTTCATAATATCACCTGATATTTTGGGCAGGATTATAAGAAATGATATCAATAAGGATTTCTAATCCACATCGTTAGTCTTCTAAATAGTATCATCCACCAACACCAAAGCTGACAGGAAACTTCTAATAATTTTCCTTGAGAGAAAACAGCTGTTGTACAAAATGGAATTATTTCTGGGTTTGTTTCTAAAAAAAAAAAAAACCAACAAAAAACAAAACAAACCCAAAAAACCAAACGAAGTTTTGTCATAAAACTGAAATGCCCAAATCAAAAATTGTACTGTTGTACACTGAAAATAAGGCTTGTCAAGCATTATATTTTTCTCTTGTTTATGAAAGCATAGAAGGAAGTCATTGCATATAATTTTTAGATAAAAAGTAAGAATTTTTCAAAATCTTTGGTTCTGTTCAGAGCTATACATGAACCTCTCTCTTAATTTTCAGAAAACACCCATCTGCGAGTAGCGTATTCCCTAGTGGCACTTACGGCCTGCCTGTAGGGAAGAGATGGTGCAAACTGGGGCAATTCAAGAATGGGCATACTCTCCTCCACCACTCACAGCTGTATTTGCAGACCTAGCACACAGTGCTCAGCCTTGCCTTGCTCAAACGTTGCTGCGCGCTGGAGCAGAGCTTCCAGACAGCCTCACAAAGGGCCTGCCACAGTGTGTCCCCATCTGCTGTCGATTACTGCACAAGACGTGCCAGCCTCATTTTGTCAGGGGCCAGCACCCTGGTGCTTCTTCTGCTTAACAATAATAGCGGCTGATCTCCAAAGCTGGCAGACTTCCAGCCTCCAAGAGGGCTTGGAGCAGTATTTCCTCTTTGAAGATGCCATAGGTCCAATGACAGATCCTTGAGAATGGCACTGGAAAACCTGCTGGTTTCTGATGGGGAGTCATTACCCAGCAGAAGATCCCAGAGTTTATGGCATTATCAAACTGTGCCACAACATTAGAGACATGAAGATAAAAGGCTAGTTGGCCCACGTACCTGACGTCTACCTGCAGCTTGGCAATGTATTTTAAAGAGCCCATGAACACCATATGCAAGCCATTTAACATCAGCTGGAGTTATCTGGCAGCAAGGAATGGAAGGAAGAGGAAAAGGAATATTTCCAGCTTTGGAAAAATTGTCTCTAATTACCTGTTTTGAGCCAAGTGATCAAGGACAGGGAACATTAATATGGGGAAAAAGGTCTTAGAGCGTTGCTTAAACAGGTTTACTTGATGGGGACTGGCAGTCATTCAAAGTTTGAGAAAATGTGTAGTGGTGGCTTATTCTGTTACCAGCTGAGTTAAGAATCTGGAGCACAACTGATAATGGGCTCAAACATTCTAATTTAAAACACGGTCCATCTTGTTTGGGACATGGACCTGCCTGTGTCTCTCAGTCCTGTTTTTGAAGTTGATGAATTGCAAACAATGACTTGCTTTGCAGAAAGCAACTGGAAATTTCATGGAGCCAGATACAAGCAGATTACATCGACTGTGCTCCTTGAATTCCTGGCTCCCCGCAGTGACCACGGTAGCGCTTGTCAGCAGCAGAATTCTGAGGTTCTCCCTAGCTTGACAGAGCTGAGAGAAAATTAATACTGGAGAGGTCAGGTTACAACAACAAATGAACATTCAAATTCTGTTAAATAGAAGAAGCTAGATCATTAAGAAAGACAGGCGGCTGCATTTAGTCTGAGGATGATGTAAGTAGCCAGTGCAGCATCTCATTTGTTAAACACCACCTTCATTTACATTTCTGCTATAATTTGGTTTTTTTTCAGCAGTCGAACTTACCTTTTTGGTAGTGTTACTGTTGGTACAGATGTGTCAAAATTAAATACAAAAGCCTCTGGTCATCCTAATTATTAAAGTTGCCACAATCCAGCTGCTTATATATCATAAAGCAAGTTAGGGCCATTTCAGATGTAAATTTTCAATAGTCCTTGAAGCTTTGAAGAATTTGACACTTTCTACTGTATTAGAAGAAAACTTCCAAAATAAGATTTTCAAAACCTTGAGTGCTGTAAGGGAAAGCCCATTTGGTGAAGTAGCATGCTTTGTGTGGCATGATCTCCAGCAATTCACATTGACCTCATTTTTAATATTTGTATTTTCAGTCATGTCCAACATGTCTCAACCTTGTTTTAACTTTATGCTGTTATCAAGTGCAGAATCTGCATTCTGAGGCAACGTGAAATAGCTCATAAGCACTAGTGCTAGTTTCCAGTAGCCTCCCTTTCAGCCAATTTTTGCTTTGCACATTTTGACTGTTTTTCTAAATTCTGTTAGAGCTACTGTGCAGCTCATGCTGTATGAAATACTAATATCTACATGGAAGACAGGTATTTTGCATGATCTATCTGCAGAGAAGCCTAAATCTAAGCATTAACCTTGTTGGACACGAGACTCCAGGTGACAAAGAACCCTTGAGAAATAGAATGTGACCTCTGCTTCGTTTTTCTGGGCATGTGGATACTCAGGACTATTTGCTGATGACTCCCCTCTGTCCAAGAAGTGGGCAGAAGAGGGCAAACTTGCTCCTTTTCCCTTAAAGAGGGAATGAGTAGAGCTTTTTTGTTTCTATGTGCTCCCTCTTTTCATCAAACCTGCAGGAATGGAGAGATACCCTCTATTTAATTCAGATGAGGGTGGATGACAAGCTTTAAAGCTGCTGGAGGAGAGAAACAGTAATATTACTGTTCCCATCGTGCACAGAAGGAAAGTATGTGATTGCAGACACTCAAACAAACAAACAAACAAACAGGATACTGGTTGTTGAGAATGCCTTCTACTTGTGCCAGGACTGAAATGTTGGAAGATGTAATAGGGGTTACCTCTGCCAGTGAGACTTGTACACTATGGAAACAGTATTGTTCCTGCCCACTTTTTAATGGAAATTAAGTACACACACAAAACATTTCTTATGATGCTCAGTAGTACACCACTTAGTCCTTGGCCTCCACTATTCATGCCTGACACTGTGGTTTGGGGCAGCAGTAAGATCTGGGGAGGCAATATAACAAAGGCTCCTCAAGCATCCAGATTTTAAAACAAATTCACTTTGACTGTCTCCAACTTCCCATTGTATTAGTAAATATTTTAAGCCCAGACTTGGCAAAGGACTGAGGGACAAGCCTAAGGCAAAGAGTATGTTTACTTCCTAGTATCCTCAATGCTTTCTAAACCTAAAGTGTTTACCATTGTTAGGCATGAACCCTCCATGAACAAAGGGTTTAGAACTTACTCCAAAGCCTTGTGGAGTCAACAGAAAGTTACGTTGACTTCCTTGGTTTCAAAACAGACCCTTGAGGAACAAGCCTTGCTACTTCAGTGTGAAAATTTGCCAGAAGGAGACTTCAAACTGCTTAACAAGCAAATTGCAAATGTCAAACAAATATTTTAGTATGAGTGATTTGCCTGGATCTAATCAGAGGGGTATGTTTCAACAAGCATAGTGGACCAGATCCTCATCTGTTTTTTATAAGACAGATTCCATGAATTTGAGAAGAGTTATTCATAACCAGGATACCTAAAGAACTAGTCTATTATATGTAATATTTCTGCTAGAAAGAATTATCCTCCGGAGCCTTCTTTGCCAAGTAATCAATGGAGTGTGTCTAAATATGGACAGCTATCTACACCTAATCCGTTCCCAGTGCACGTCCCAGGACACTGAACAACCAAGATCTCTGAAGTTCACTGGAGAACCTGAGCTTGGGATGAGGGTAAGGCTTCATAAAGCACTTGTCTTCTTGACTTTGCTGTTCTCACAGTCCTCAAGAGGCAGAGCTACACCAGAGCCCAGCATTTCTGGAAATCTAGTCTGTATATCCCACAAATCAATCAATAAATTACACTTTCCTGTAGAGACAATCCAGCAGAGTGCAGGCTTTATCCACAACTAGATGAAAAGAAACAATCAGGACCTATTCTTGCTCCTTTGTTGCACATAGAGAAGCCAATATTTACTGAATGACCATACCTCAACAGCAGAGGAGAAGATGGAGGTCCAGTGTGCTCCTGCTTTCAGGGAGGTGCTGCTGCGAGCAGGTCATGTGGCTGCTCACATGGCTGCATGACAGAGAGTAAGTACCCAGCCCACAGATCAGTATCCCTCTCCCAGGGTGTCCTCTCTCATTCAAGCATGGTGTTGCATGTTGTGCAACAGGGAGTAGGTTTTGCAAGGGGTCTATCTCTGAATCCAGCTCATTCATAGCTCCTCTGCTCTTGTCCCCCTTGCCACAGCTCATGTGGGAGAGACTGCTAAGCTATGGGTGTTGAAAGTTTGGATTACTATTAAATCTTATTAATATTCTATGTTCAAAAACATCTTTGAGAAATGCAGCTTTGCCAAGACTGTTTTATGAAAACACTTCAAATTCAGGAAAACATTCATTTTTCCAGTTTTAGAAGACAATGTAACCTTTCTTAACTTTAAGAAAAAAAAAAAACTAATCTGCTTTTTTTTTTTTCTTGTTTTCCTTCCCCTTTTTAATACACCTCTGTCAGGAACTGAGGAAAGAGGACTGGAAACCAGGAAGGAGAGAGATGAGGTTCAACAGAGAAAACCTCCCCCTCTCTCCTTTTACTTTCCTCTCAGCTTTCCTCTTTCTTCTCCAGCCTCTCATGGGAAACATGGCACAGTCTCCTACATGTATTTAATCTGAGTTGGCTTTGAAGAAGTGAGTGCAGGGCCTTTCATATCCCCCTGCCGAGATGTGCAGAAGTGGGCAGTGCAGCTGTGCAGCCCCCATGCCAACCCACTCCGCCCGCCCTGGAGCAGGGAGCTGGGAGTGCCAACACCCCCTGTGCTCCGTGTACCTCCCAGGCACACCAGAATGTCACTTTCCCAAACAGATTCTCAACCACAGCACGTTTGCTACCCTATTATCACTCTTCCTCATCCGAGTAGAGGAATACTCCTGAACTAAGCCCATCAGGTTTTACATAGTCCCATCATGCACATATATAAGGTAGCCTGCTTGTGCTCCCACTGTCCTCGACAAAAGGATGAGCAGTTTTGGATTTTATTACCATGAGCAGCACTTGCAGGTGTGCTGGGCTCTTGTGCCTGGCAATTAGTAGCCCCAGAAAGAATATAAAGTTCTGTGGAGCAAAATACTGTGTTTCACCTACGACAGTTTCCTGCCATGGTGAAGTTCAAGGTGACTAGGGAGTCTATTTTTATAGAAGAGCATGGCAGTGAAATCTCATTTTTCATATGACAATCAACTAACTGCAAACAACCGTGGGTGATGTACTTGAACGGGGCATAAACATTTGCTATGTTTATGAAAGCAATGGATAACAGACTATCATTATGGACAGTTTATGAACCTGCTTTGTAATTACAAAGTAATTTCATTTGATAGCTATTTCTGAGTGCGCTAAGGAAATTGGGGAAAAAAAAGGAATATGATCAATCAAATCCAATTTGCAAAGACACTGGTGACATGAAATCCTAGCCCCCAAAAGAGATGTTCTGTGAGAAAACTATATCCACCAGTTTATGGGGATTTTCTTCTTTATTTTAATTGTATTAACTGTCAGTCAATTTACTGGATTTTCTGTATTTTCCTTAAGTTTTGTTTTGCCTTCTAGTCTCTGCAAGCGTCCTGGGAGCTTTGGATCCAAGAGCTCATGCTGGTGAGGAAGGGTTTACTTTTCAAGAGGGAGTCATGTTGTCGCAGATAAAGCCTTAATAAATTACTTGTGTCTAGCTTATTTGTATCATTAATTTCTCAACTGTTTGGCTCCCAAGACTTTAGTGGATGCAGATGGTAACCACTTAAACATCAGTCTGCTGACCCATGTGAGTTTGAAGCTCAGTGGATGGTAGCACTTAAACATGTAGCAGGCTGACTTGTGGGTGTGGAGCTGGCAGCTAGATGTGAAGTACTACCATTTGGCAGCCATCTCATGGAACCCTGTTATTTACAACCGTGAGTGCACATCTGTTGTGTTAGGCACCATTGTTGGGGCACTTTGCTAATTTCACACCTTGATTCTTTGAAATGGCATTCACATTTTGTAATGTGTAGTCTCCATTTGGTGGGGACACTGCTCATTTCAGTCCTGGTAGACTGATTTAAATAATTTGCTGGGAAAGTGCTATTTTAGTTTTGACAAAATCCATCGCCCCCACTAACATTCATTGACCACACCTGCTTATTTTATTTCTTAATTTCCTCCTAGATTTCTGTCATCTGATTTTCAAGATCTCAGCTTTATGTTTAACTGTCAATTATTCTTGTTGTCCTTCCACATATTTACTGGACTCACACACTTCTCTGCAGTAGTGGTCCAAAATGGAAACAAGAGTGTTCCTCTTTGGACTGACAACAGCACTCAGCAACATTTTTTCCAAGGTCCAGTTTGGGCTTGACTTCTCTGCTCAGATCTTCTTGCTTTTGCAACTCCTTGATGCAAGGAAGGGAGGAAACCTTCTGCTGATGAAAAAAGAATGTCATAGGAGTGGCCTCTGCCAAAATTTAATAAATTTCTGGCAGTTTCTGATATTTAACTTCTGGGTACAAACAAATGTGACTTAGAGCTGTCTTAGGGCTGTTATAAAAAACCTTGTGTCTGGTTCGAACCTCAGGTACCCGTAGTGTTAGGGAAAGACTATTCCGAAAATTGCATTTAAACACCTCTACCTAGATTTAGTGTTCTGGCATAGCAGAGGACCTGCAAGAAGAACCAAAAAGGGGATCTTAAAATTTATTTCAGACTCAAAGCTTACTGAAAATGACAATAAGAATATTTTTGGCTGGTGGTTACAAGATGCATAAAGATATTTATTTGTATGTCTTTATTCTCCATTTGGTCATGGGAAAAAAATATTTTAAAAGAATAAGCTATAAAGGCTACATGTTACTTTTTTTTTTAAATTCCATTTCTGTTAAAGTCAATCTGGTTAACAACCATTTAAACCAGATAGATATACTTCATCCTGTAACAATAATTCCATGTAATGCCCAGAAGCTTCTTCTCAAATTTGGACTTCTAGTGCCATTTTCTATGTATCTACTGTGCAGCTTATTACTGCAGGTTCAGAAAAGCTATCAGTTTCACGTTTACTGTGAACATAAAGTGGATGGATAGCCTAGCTGAGTACAGGGGACCAAGCAGAGGAAGCACCACTGCTGAGAGATGCACTGAGGGACTTGCACCAGGCTGTGTTTGGATGCATGGCTGCAACATGACTCTGGACAAGAGGAAAGAGGCTGTGTGTCTCTCCTTGTCCCTCCTCACTGCCTGAGGAGTGCTGAGGGATCTGGTAGTGGTATGTGCCAGCCAAGTCCATCAGCTGCAGCCAGAGCCGTCCTGTTTGTCAGACCTGCTGCAAACGCTGCACACGCTGGTGCTGGGGTGCCAGGCTGCACAGAGCTGCAGCAGCAGTGGAGACAGACCTTGGGAGAAAAGGACAAAATTGCAGGTTGTGGGGAGGGTGATGGAGTGGTATGGGGAACAGGAGACAGAGCAAGGAAGCAGCTGGATGCCTTTTTATTTTACTTTTTCAAATGAAGGACGCTTGTTCTGTACTCCCTCCTGCAACATAAGAGGGGCTACTGAAGTGCTGAAAGGGAAGAGGGAGGGATAAATAGAAAGGCTAAAGGGGTTTTTGATAAAGAAAATGCAGACCAAGGAGGCAAAACCTGGAACTGATTAAAAGCAAACCTTCCCCTTACAATGAGGAGTGGGCCTGTGAGTCTAAACATGCTCTGTAATTTGCTGTAGCTTGTATCCTCTAATTTAGCCACTAAATGTGTTTGTACAGAAGTACAGCACTTAGAACAATTCAGAGCATGTCAGGAAGTGAAGCTGAGTATGTGTTTCTTGGGACTTTTTGTCTGGTTGAAGTACATTTAACTACCTGTTTGGGAATACAGGTTTGGCAAACAGCATAGCCAGAAAAAGGGAAAAAAAAAAGTATTTTTTCTGAAAAGCTCCTCAGTCAGTAGTGAGCTGTGCTGGAAGCATTAGTGTATTGCTATTTCAGACATTTGTTCAGGAGCTGCTGCCACAATGCAGCAATGGAACTGCTTGAAAAGCTGGGAAAAAAAGCCACTTTTTAGTTTAAGAATAGTCACAAGAGTGTTG
>VZZY01006473.1:46016-58313 GCA_013400335.1 Eurystomus gularis | reverse complement strand
GGTGTCCCACTTTTGAAGTTATAAAAGCTGGCGCCACTTGCAGCGAGCTTTGGAAGCTGACCTGCAGATGGATGCACCACGCAGGGTTTTCCCCCGTTACTGTAAAGGCTGCCCCGACTGCTCACTGCAACCAGGACTCCCCAGCAACAGCAGTACAGGAGGAGTACATCAGGTGGGACGAGGGTAACGGTGTTGATAAGAATGCTGGAAAGGACATGGGTAATGGATTTAATCGTCTATCCCTTTGGCATCTGCCACAGTTTAGCCATGTACCTCTGTGGAATGTATCACATTCTGCTGGTGCACCTCTCTGGCATTTGCCAGGGTGGTCTGCGTATGGCTGTGGTGGTATTTGGGGTATGGTTGGTTTCTACCTTGGTTGTTGAGTTGGTTGTTTAGTTCCTTTTCCCTTCTGTTATTGAGTTTGTTGTTCAGTTTGTTCTCCCTTTTATTATATCACCCATGGTGAGTGGGTTAATTTGTTCTGTTGCCAGCCATGTAATATCATTCCTGCGCTCCATGGAGAGAGATAATAAAATCTGTATCTGTTTGTGCATCTGTCTTCTGCTGATGGTCGCATTCTTTATCTTAAGTCACGTAATTGGCAAAACAGCACCCTAGGATGCATTAAGAAGAGTGTGGCCAGCAGGTCGAGGGAGGTTGTCCTCCCCCACTACTCTGCCCTGGTAAGGTCACATTTAGAGTATTATGTCCAGTTCTGAGCTCCCCAGTTCAAGAGAGAATGGGAAATACTGGAGAGACTCCAACAGAGGGCTATGAGGATGATTAAGTGACTGGAACACCTCCCTTACAAAGAAAAGCTGAGAGGCCTGGGACTGTTTAGCTTGGAGAAGAGAAGGCTGAGAGGGTATCTTATCAAAGTTTATAAATATCTGAAGGCTGAGTGCCAGGAAGACAGGGCCAGTCTCTTTTCAGTGGTGCCATATGATAGGATGAGGGGCAATGGGCACAAATTGGAACACAGGAAGTTTCATCTCAACATGAGGAAGAACTTCTTTATTGTGAGGGTGACAGAGCACTGGAACAGGCTGCCCAGACAGGTTGTTGAGTCTTCTTCTCTGGAGACTTTCAAAACCTGCTTAAACATGTTCCTGTGCAACCTGCTGTCAGCGAACCTGCTTTGGCAGCGGGGTTGGACTAGATGATCTATCTCCAGAGGTCACTTCCAACCCCTACCATTCTGGGATTCTGTGAACACACATGAGCATTTGATATCACAGCATTGGATCTTGAGTTGTTCCATCTCCTGACCCAAGTGTGCCTTCTCTCAGATGTCATTAGAGGATAAAATATCATGCTCTTTCAAACATAAACCATTTGAAATGTATAAGGAGGAGAAGAGCTGCAACAATCTATTACAAGGAGCTGTTTTTCTCTTTCTACTACTTGCATTCATTGCATTCTGTGATTCAAATAAGTGTTGTAATAACTGACTACTAATCAAGTGGGAAAAGTTTGTGGTTTTTCAGCTAGCAGAAGGAGTTTGGAGAAAAACAGTAAACTGAGAGGTCATAAAGGGAATAAAATAATTTGGATTTTTTACTGCAACATATATTCATACACTAGAGTTTCAATCACTTTTTAACATATTTTATGGATTAATTTCATACTCGATACCAAGTATTTCTTAGCTGGTAGCATTTATAAATATAAAACAGTTTTTTCTCACTGTATTTGCAAGGACTTGTGCAGACATTATTTTATTTTCCTTGAAGAACTATTAAAAAAAAACAAACATGAAAAAAGTAGAAATTACAGTAATAGGAAGTAATTGAAGAATTACTGGTGAACATCTCTAGTGAAGGACAAGTATCCAAAGAGTGAATAGACTTTCTGTCTGTAAGTAGATGGGAAAGATTTAGTCTGATTCACAGTCTCAAAATACCTTGTTATATTCTATCATCTCATTTGTGCACTTGATGATACTGTAGTAAGGAAACAAAGGGAGCTCAGGGGTTTGAATACAGAATTGTATGACTTAATATAGCGGCAGTTCTGTAACATCACAACAAACTCATTAAATTAAAATGTATTGTGTGATGGCTTTAGTGATTTCATTTAGTTAAGATTTAGTGAGAATTACATTGCTTCTCCAACTACTAAAAAAACCCCGCATCCACTTATGTAAAAATAGATATATTTTATTTTATTTTATAGAATTATTAAAAAAACCTCCCTCAGTTAGAAATTCATTGTGGAGTATGATGTTAATAATTTTGCTGGGAAAAAAGCCCTTCTCTGAAAAAGAATATGTCAGAAAATTATTCATTTACAGAAAAAAAAAAAAAAAAGAGAAAAAGAAAAGAAAAGGAAAAAGCAAAATAAAAATAAAAAGGAAAAGAAAAAGAAGATACTAGGAATTTACTTTATCCTGAACCATACTGCCACATCAGCTATAGTAAATAACAAGGGCGATCATAAATCTGCCTTCATAAAAATTATCTTCTGTGGGCTGATATGCTCTATGGACACTAATATATAGCATGAGTGGATCTTGGCTTTTAATGAATTTTGAGACAGTAATGAAAAATAACTTTACCATTTTTTTGCTTTGAAATAAAGAAGCTATTAAATCAGTTCTGGTTTTTATTTTGTAGGCAGCATTTTACTTGTAAAAATCTAGAAAATAAAGTCTCAAATCATAATGTCAGATTAAAAATATTTTTACAAGACCACATAATTAAATACAAACTGAAAGTGAAACATAATTTTTTTTCGTCTCAGTTTTTAAGATGACACTGCTTCCAATGTTGACAATGTGCTTTTCCAAAACTAAGGACCAGAAAAAAAGGTTTTTCCTGAACTGAGTGACCTTTGATACAGATTGCTTTATATTTCACCAACCAAACCATTCACTTCATCACAGCTCAAGCAATACATCCCTAGAGCATCTAAAAGCAATATATGCAAAATCGGTACAGTACCCATGAATGTGTGCACACTGCTGTGTATTTCCAAGTTACTGTAGAGCTGACAGTCTTCATTCTCTTATCACAGAAGCACAGACTGGTGGGGGTTGGAAGGGACCTCTGAAGATCATCTAGTCCAACACCCCTGCTAGAGCAGGATCCTAGAGTAGATCACACATCCACACAGGTTTTAAATGTCTCCAGAGACGGAGATGCCACAAACTCTCCAGGCAGCCTGTTCCAGTACTCTGTTAACCTCATGGTAATGAAGAGTTTCCTTAGGTTGGACCTCCTGTTTACCAGTTTGTGGCCATTGCCCCTTGTGCTGTGACTGGACAACACTGAGAAGAGTCTGGCCGCATCCTCCTGACACCCACCCTTTAGATATTTATAACCATTGATCAGATTCCCCCTCAGCCTCCTCTTCTCCAAGCTACACAGACCCAGCTCCCTCAGACTTTGCTCATACAGTAGATGCTCCAATGCCTTAATCATCCTATTGGCCCCGTGCTGGACTCTTTCCAGTAGCCCCATGTCCCTCTTGAACTGGGGGAGGGCGGGGGTCCGCAGAACTGGACACAATACTCCAGATGAGGCCTTGCCACGGCAGAGTAGAGGGGGAGGAGAACCTCCCTCAACCTGCTGGCCACACTCTTCTTAACGAATCCCAGGATGCCATTAGCCTTCTTGGCCACAAAGACACATGGTGAGCCTGCTGTCCACCAGGACTGCCAGGTCCTTTTTTGCAGAGCTGCTCCCCAGCCGGTCAGCCCCCAACCTGTACTGATACATGGGGTTGTTCTTCCCCAGATGCAGGGCTCTACACTTGCTCTTACTGAATTTCATTCTGTTTCTCCCTGCCCAACTCTCTAGCCTGTCCTGGTCACACTGAATGACAGCACAGCCTTCTGGCATGTCAGCCACTCCTCCCAGTCTTGTATCATCAGCAAACTTGCTGAGGGCTCACTCTGTCCCTTTGTCCAGGTCATTAATGAATATGTTGAATAGGGCTGGACCCAGTACCAAACCCTGGGGGACACCACTGACTACTGGCCTCCAACTAGACTCTACCTCACTGACCACTACTCTCTGGGCTCTCTGTCCTTCAGCCAGTTCCCAAGCCACCTCACTGTCCAATCATCCAATCTACACTTCTTAAGCTTAGCTGTGAGGATGTTGTAGGAGACAGTGTCAAAAGCCGTGCTGTGGTCAAAGTAGACCATATTGACTGCCCTCCTCTTGTCTAGCCATTTAGTTATATCATCGTAAAAAGCTATTAGATTTGTCAAGCATGACTTCCCCTTTGTGAACCCATGTTGACAACTTCTGATAACCTTCTTTTCCTCTACGTTCTTAGAGATGGCACCAACAAGCTGTTCCATCACCTTTCCAGGGATGGAGGTGACTCTGACCGGCCTGTAGTTACTCGAGTCCTCCTTCTTGCCCTTTTTGTATATTGGAGGGACATTGGTTTTCCTCCAGTCCTCAGGCACCTATCCTGTTCTCCAAAACTTTTCAAAGATGATGGAGAATGGCCTAGCAATGACTTCCACCAGCTCCCTCAGGTCTCACAGGTGCATCCCATCAGGGCCCATGGATTTGTGGCTGCCCGGCTTACTTAATTGTCTCTAACTCAATCCTCTTCAACCAAGGCAAAGCCTTCCTTTCTCCTGACTTCTTCTGTAGTCTCAAAAGTCTGGGACTCCTGAGAGCTGGCCTTAACAGCAAAGACCAAGGCAAAGAAGGCATTCAGTAACTCTGCCTTCTCTGTATCCTCTGTCACCAGGACTCCCACTTCATTCAGCAGAGGGCCCACGTTTCCTCCAGTCTTCCTGGAGGTAGATACAACATATAATAGCACAGCAATTTACCCTTTTTTTGGTGCAGAACTAAGTATTGTTACTCATCTCATGGTCGGTTATCTTCCCTATTTTTTAAAAATAATTTGTCACACTTCAATTTGCTAAAGACTTCCTAGTTGGCATATTGGATTAGAGTGTTAGTGAGATGTACAATTTACTCTCCAAGGTCTTGATTTACGTTTACCCTTGAGAAAGGTCACTGGATTTGCCTTGATATAATGTTAATAATAGGGAAACTAGAGAACAAGATAGCTAACTCCTTTAGAAGGGTTACTGAGCTGCTCAGCATTTGAAGCTACTCTATTTAGCAATTAACAGTAAACTACGAGAAGCATACATGTCTGTTGTCCCAGAGTAACTATACTTGTCTATCTTAAGGTGCTATAAGAGATACATTCAATCATTATATTGATTGAGTATACTTAACATTGAGTTGATATACTCAATGAATATGAAAATTATTTATAATTCAATCATGTTTTTCTACTAATAAAGGCAAAAAAATGTGTCACAGCAAACTCACAGGAAGTTCTGAAAAACTGTCTACTGAAGTGTATGGTTAAATCATGCCAAGAGAGCACATTTTAGAAAACATAACTAGGTCAAACTAATTAATATCATTATGTGTAGCTCTGACAAGTACTTGTATATATAGCTTTATTACTAGTTACGATAGATTGACCTGTATTGTGTTTGTAAGAGTAAAGTACAGGTATCTGTACTAGAGATATCTACCAGTCAAGTGACAATTGCCTAAACAGCTTTAGCCTCAAAAGACATACAGAAAGTTCTGTCACATATTTTCATCACCTAACTTAAGAGCACTTACCTTAACCCTCACACTAGAATATTCTTTCATTGCTGAAGTAGACTCGTATGGGCCTCAGTTCCATGACTCACTCTCTGGAAAGACAAGACCCTAGAAAACAGTTCCAATTAAGATATCCTAATCAAACATGATGTGGACAAAATGTTGTGAACTCGGTGACTCTGAATTTAAGACAATTACTAAAGAACTGGATCAGAGAACCGGGAGATGGGCTTCATATTTTTATTTTCACATCTGGGTCCTATGTGACTGACAGATACGGTCTCTGGCATAGAAGAGGTATGTAGCCTGGGAAAGAGCTGAGTCTCTTATCCATTAGATCAGTTTCATCTGTTATTAAGTTGCTTCACTTGGATACGCAGAACTCAAGGACAAGTACTGCCTGTAAGCCATGGTAAAAGTACAGTGGAACAAAGTGTGAACTGAATGGTAGCTCAGGGAACGGCTTCTCTGGGGAGGGTGTGACCGCATCCCCACCTCAGTCACTGCCTGACAAATCATAGCTCTTTGTGAGGGGTGGCTGGAGACCACTGGCAGAAGGAAGCAGATAATGATATGAAAACATGTAAAAGCAAGCTGAGATGGACCCTTGACTGACACGGGAGAAACTTGCAGCGTGAATGTCACATTCCTCCTGACAAGGAACCCAAGATGCTGATGACTTGCTGTAAGTCTTGACCCCTCTTCTTGTGAGAGATTGATGTATTGCACTTGGGATCAAGAGGAGCACTGAAAAGCTGAGCATAATACCAAAGTGAAAAATAGGTAGTTGGAAGGCATTTTTGTGTAATGTTTTAAGGGATATTATTAATAAGGTTTTGGGTATTAATTTGGGCTATGAGTGTTAGTATTAGAAAAATTGAACTATTAGGCTATTAAAAAACTAATTGTACAAACAATAAATTCTTCTCTCCATATATATAGTGAAGTACTTTTACAGTTATGACCTTTTTCAAAGTACTCTGGCTGTAATTCACATCTTAAGAGATCATTTTAAACTGAAGCTCCTGGATGATGGAAGCTCTAGCAAAGTGGCTCCAAGCAAAACCACTTCATTCTTTTGGTATCTCTTGTCCCACAAGTGAGAAGGTAAATCATTACAGCCTGTAAAAAGACTAACTGAACCATAGAGGAAGGCAGGAAATGTAGGTCTCCCTTACAAGAATATGTGATAAAACCCAATAATCTCAAGTACTCTAGAGAAGGTTGTTTTTTAACCACTTCTCTTACCTCCCATCTTCCCACCTAAGGAGTAAGAAGCCCCCACATTCAATAAAATGTTTTCAAATGGAAAACTACTGTTCTTAGTCCATCAAACACTGCCAATGGATGTAGCTGTTGTGCACGTGCACGTTTGCAGGCTCAAACAGTAGCAAAGATAACATGTACGCCAGCGACACACACATGCAGAGGACGCTAAAACAGCCACCTACATAAACCACACACAAAGAGAACGCTGCCTTAAACAACACTCACATATAACACTACCAGAACTCACATAAAACATATATAAAACTAGCCAAATCCCAATTCTTCTCTCTGAATAATCAGATTGAACCTTGCTGTTGACTCACACAGCCCCTTATACTTCAGTTAAAAAGGACAGACAAATTTGTGGGCCCCTTGAACAGTAGCATGAGTCCTCTGCTCATCTAATATTAATGCCCAGATCCTGGGCCTCCTACTCACCAGGTGACAATCCAGCTCACAGGTTGCTAAAGATTTACACATACATATATATGCATGTGCACACACACATGCACATGCATGCACACACTGAGTTAGGGGAAAATATAACCATTCTGGTCTTCCCTGTGGCTCACATCCAGGCACACAGGCCATATCAATCATGGTGCCCTCTCCACTTGCTGATGCTGGGACTCTCATCTGCTCCAGTTGGCACCAGACATGGGAGCCGCAATCACCCAAGGTCTGCCATCAGTTGCCAGCACTAAGTTCACTCACTGCAGACACACAGTCCTACAATCTGTGATCTCCCTTCAGCTGCTGATGCTGAGACCCTCATTGATTCCAGCTGCTAACACCACAGACATTAGGACCACTATCACCAGTGGTCTAACTCCAGTTGCAAACACCAAATTCAGTCACTTTCACCTCTCCAGTTTCTGGCATCTAGACCTTACAGCACTCACAGATGGGGAGAGAGTGAGATTACATGGAGAGAGAGTTAATAAAGGACTTAATAGAGAAGACTTGATAGACTACAGTGATTCAGTGCAAGAGCTCAGTCAGACACCTGAACTGACCAGCTACTGCTCGCATGCTACCAGCCTATTTTATGCCTCCTTCCTTTCTATAGCCACTCCATCCTTGTTTTGCCCTGATCCCCTTTCTCTAAATATTTCTTGATGAGTTTAAGGGCGCAAATTCTAGTATGAATTGGAGTATTCAATCATAAAATAACGGCCTACTTAATGTTATCTGTTTGTTATTAGGTTATCTAAAAAATATTATTTCAGGAAAGAGTAAAGAGAGTTTTGAGAGTTCAATGAATGAACTAAATTAATAAAAAATAAAAATACATAACTGACATGAGCATATACATTGCTAAACTATTAGATCCATTCTACCATTGTAAACACAACAACTTGGACAAAGCAACCTTTAATTATTATGAATAAATACTTGTAAACAATAATCATAATTATAAATATAAAATAATTCCATTATAATTTTATCTACATGTCATCAATTTACAGTTACAAGAATATTTCATACTTACATTCAGAATATGTGAAGTAGTTACTAGTGCCTGTGTCTTACACCATTTTGGAAAAAAGATACGTCAAAATTTATCAAATCTTAAACATCGTTTGAACAATCTTGGCATTATGTTTTTGTTTACTGTGCACAAGTTAAACATCAAAACAGAGGAATGTTTTGAATTTGCTGTCAATTTCACATACTTAAAATAACATTCAAGATACGAGGTTTGCAATTACACAACTCATCTTGTATGAGATCTCAATACAGCCATAATGGAATAAGGATGGAAAAATGGCTGTTTTCACTAAAAAATGTGTGTTTTCACACGGGTTGAGGTTTTTTTTTAGAAAAGTGTTCTTGAAATTTCCTTAGTGCTAGCAAACACTTTTACACTGGATCAGAACAAAAATGTAGAGTTAAATCAATCATATTTGGTCAGAAAACAATTGCAAAATTATACTGGGTTTTAGTCAGTCCTGCTGCAAGGTATGCTGATGTGCTACATATGTTCCTGTTACAGCAGGACCTGAGGCAATTTATATAGCAGAGCAGGAAAAAAGAGGTAAATTCCTGAGTCTACCTTCTCCTCCTGTGATACTTACCATGCTTAGAAACAGTAAAGGATTCTTCACTTTATTTTAGCTAACTGGAGACTAAAAAGGGAGTTAATTCATGGTCTTCTCTCTGTGGAGAGTAGATTGCAAGGATTGCTCCATCCACTACAGTTGTGTGTATTGAACTGTTTTCATGTCATTATGGTTTTAGAATCATAGAATCATAGAATGTGTTGGGTTGGAAGTACCTCTAAAGGCTGTCTAGTCCAACCTCCCTGCAATAAGCAGAGACATCTCTGACTAGGTCAGGTTGCTCAGAGCCCCATCAAGCCTGACCTTAAATGACTCCGGGGATGAGGCTTCCACCACCTCTCTGGGCAACCTGTTCCAGTGATCAACCACCCTCATATTAAAGAACTTTTTCCTAATGTCTGACCTAAATCTACCCTTTTCTAGCTTAAAACCATTACCCCTTGTCCTGTCACTACGGACCCTGAGGAACAGATCTCGTTGGGTTCATTGTACCTAGACTTTCCTCTTTTGAAAAAAAAGAGGGTTTTTTTTTCAGTTTTCTCAGAATGATGCTGACCATGATGCCCTCTATAGTGAAGGAAAGGGAGTAAAAGGAGAATAATATAAACCGGATTTACTAGGAATTTGGCATCAAGCATGTCTATCCCATTTTTAAAATTATAGTTCTACACAGACTTAACTGAAATGTCAGCAAGAATGTTCAGTCATTCACTAGGAAAATAAAGATTAGCTCTTGAACCCCTCTAACTGCCTTACACCCTTTCTTTCTTCTTTGTTTTGTTTGACTCTGCATCTCAATAGAATAATTTTTTTATATTCTATGATTGTCAAGGATAACTGATATTTCCAAGAAAAAGGCATTTTTTAAAGTTTTACTGTCCTTGAATATTCAAGTGCTGCCTTTATACTTAGCTCATGCTTAAAGAATGTTCTAAGTATTGCTACTTCTCTTATACCAACAGAGTAAATCTCTGCTGTGAAGTACAAGAATGAATTGAGTTTTATGTTTGGCTGTTATCTTGACCCCCAAGAAAACGTGTTTACAATAGGATGGCTTTAGATACGTTTTCTGATTCAAGCTTTTCTCATGAAATAATCTTATTTCTCTAATATATCTCATTGTCATGAATCAAGACACCACTAAATCATTAGAGTATTGACTCTATTTCCATCTTATTTTTCTAGCACATCTATTAAGAGGATGCTGAAATTATGAATAAAGGTGTCATGATAATTCTAAGTCATCCAGCATGAGCTTCGGATCCTATTCTTGTGAAATCTGTATTTGAGAACCAATTACTTAGTGATTATGAGTCTTCTTTTGTCATACTGCTGATAGGAGAAAGGTACTCATGGATGGGATCAAATTATGAAAAGCCTCTATAATTTTTGTGGTTTTATTTTAGTACATATGTAGTTTGGAATAATTACATGGAAGTCTGATTTCTTTATTTTACAAAACCTATTTAAAATAAAAATCTAAGGAAATCGCAAACTGTAACAATCATCTAAAATAGCTGTTTTAATATAGCAAAAGCTCACACCTTTATTATAACACAGAAAATCATTATTAAAAAACAGGAAACAAAGGTGTTTCTTACCTGTAAAGCCCTTGTCACATTCACAAATAAAAGTGTTTGGAGTAATATTGCTGCAGTTGCCATTGACACACATATGTGGCTGGCAGTGTCCAACTATTTCTGTACAATTCTTACCTATTTAAAATGGAAAATAGAAACATTGACCTTTAGCAAATATTTTTACTTTTTTTCTGTCAAATTATATGTAAAATAAAACATTTTATGTAATAGCTAGGTGGATGGATAGGTATTTGTGTTAATGTTGGTCTCCAATTTTCACCAAAATTATTGAAGTTCTAAGGCAAGGCAGAAAGATATTCAGCTGCTTTAATAGGAGGTACTGTGTTCAACCTCATCTGCCATATAGTTGCAAATTCACATTTAGCTTAAAATGTAGAAATACTATTAGTACTGTAGTATTTGTTTCTTTTTGACATGAATCTAGCTTACAGTTTCTTCTAACATTGTGAACAAAAGATGTTCTCATGTGGAATGTAATTTGAATTTTTCTTAATATGCAGCTTTCTGGAAATTACAATTCCAATTATAAAGTGTTTATGCTATTACAGCATATAGGTCTAAATAACATATAATTATGCTTCCACTTGAATTGTTGCTATGACATTATTCACACTTCAAAAACTTTTCAAATTTCTAATAGACTTTATATTATGGGAGGCACTTTATTCCTTTAATCTTTCATAGTCACATCCATAATATATGATGGTTTAATCTCCTAGTTCTTCTTGTTTACACACAGCTTATTTACCAGACCAGTATTGTCAGTACAAAATTATGGCATTAGCCAACACGAACCTAACAGAATATTTTAAGCATTGCTTCTTGATAACTTTAAGTATAATGATTACTTTTAACAGAATTGCTTATGATTTTCTCTATGAATTTTAATTAAAATAGTACCAGACCCTTTTTGATAATATTATTTTCAAAGGATTTTACAAAGCCCCAAGAAATCATAAAATAAATAGAAAAAATACTGCATACTATCAGTGTTTTCCACTATTTTACTACACTGAATAATTCTAAAAGTATTTTTCTCATAACATTGACTTACTCATACCTGCATAATCTATTTGCAAATGCATCAGTAACCAAATTATTATGCAGTTTGAAAAGCAATTAAAAATAATTACAGCAAACTTATTGCAACCTAACCTTCATTTCTGTGTTCTATGAATCTCACTCGTACCTGACTCATCAATTGTGTTTTATAGCATAGCATTGCTATTGTGAGAGCACAGAAGTGCATTTCATATAAGGAGCATTGCAAGAATTCTGCTCCTTGAGTACAGAAAGAGCTACAACAGCCCTTTTTGTGATATGAATGAGTATTTCTGGTATTTTCTAAAGGATTCCTGAACTCCATTGGTCTGGTAGTTAACGACCTTCTAAGCCAACTGGAAACACACAAGTCTATAGGGCCAGATGGGATCCACCCGAGAATGCTGAGGGAGCTGGCAGAGGAACTTGCCAAGCCGCTCTCCATCATTTATCAGCAATCCTGGTCAACTGGGGAGGTCCCGGATGACTGGAGACTTGCCAATGTGACACCCATCTACAAGAAGGGCAGGAAGGATGATCCGGGGAACTACAGGCCTGTCAGCCTGACCTCGGTCCCGGGAAAGGTTATGGAACAGCTCATCTTGGGGGTGATTACACTGCAAGTGCAGGACAATGGGGGGATCAGGCCCTGCCAACATGGGTACAAGAAGGGCAAGTCCTGTTTAACCAACCTGATCTCCTTCTATGATCAGGTGACCC
>VZZY01006473.1:631-45446 GCA_013400335.1 Eurystomus gularis | reverse complement strand
ACAATTCTGTGATTCTGTGAACTGGATTTGTTTAGTCTAGAGAAGAGGAGACTGAGAGGAGACCTCATTGCCCTCTACAACTACCTAAAAGGAGGTTGTAGCGAGGCTGGTGTTGGTCTCTTCTCTCAAATTAGTAATGATAGGACGAGGGGAAATGGCCTCAAGTTGCTTCAGGGGAGGTTTAGATTAGATATTAGGAAGAAATTCTTCACCGAGAGGGTAGTTAGGCACTGGAATAGACTGCCCAGGGAGGTGGTGGAGTCACCATCCCTGGAGGTGTTTAAAGAATGAATAGATGCGGTGCTTGAGGATATGGTGTAGTGGTTAGAGAGATGCTAGGAGAAAGGTTGAACTTGATGACCCTGGAGGTCCTTTCCAGCCATAATGATTCTGTGATTCTGTGAATGCAGGAACATTATACCCATAATTTCTTTCATCCCCTTTTCTTCTTCCATGCAATGGAGATAAAGATTATATAAGAATGTAATCTTGCTGTACCCTGTGGTACTCCAATCCCAAAGCCAGGTTCAGTTTCTCCAACAGGTGTTGGGTAAGTACTGCAATATGTACTGGACAGAATCATGAGAATAATTTTCATTTGTGAAACATTTAATTTAGCGACAAAATTGTGTTTAGCAAACTCCTTTCAAAAGGAACTTTACAGCACAAAACAATCTGAAAGAAATTGCTTGCTCTTCTAATCAAATATTTTACTTTTCAATTTTTTAAAAAATTTGATTTTAAAAATGTCTCATGTAATTTAAAAGGTATTCGAACTGAAAAGGGAGGTTAAGTGGCAGGTTGATGGAAATGTTCTTTTCAACAAAACTATTTGATGTTTTTCAGCTGTTTGCTTAACTATTTTGGGGGGAACTTACTCCAAATGATTGATGTTTTTTAGTGTAAGAACTTGAATTTCTCAACAAACAAACAAAAAATCAGTTACTTCTGCAAGTTCACAAGTACATTCCTATATCTGGTGCTTAAGTGGGAAAGAAGTATGACGAGAACTTACTCTGTTTTTCCCTACCATGCACACATGAATATAAGCAAGTAAAAGCTCTTCAAACAACTGCACAGTCTCCTATAAGTGACTACATGTAAGAATGACTCAGTGCAGGTGTGGTAGTGGCAACCTTACTAATGATCTTCTCTCTGTTTTATTAGCCATTAAGGAAACTGTATTATCTATGTAATAGTCATTCCTATATGGGAAAAGAAATACCTGAAAATTTTGGAGGACACGTGCATTCGTAAGAATCTCCAGAAAGTTCTGATTTCTCAGTGCAGGTGGCATTGTTGTGGCAAGGTTTAGTGGAGCACATATCAAACTTCTGGCAGAATCTTCCAGAATATTGTGAGAAGCAATGGCAATTGTATGTTTTTTCCCAAACATGACTTAGACATTTTCCATGCCCAGAGCATAATGGTGCATTTGGAGACTGTTGGCAAAACTGCTGCTTCACAGTTACATTCAGACGAAGGCCCATGTTACACAATAGCGGGCCTCTCTTGTGAAGCTCTGCAAAGTAATGAGTCCCAACATCAAGCCAGTTAGGGTCAACTTGGTGCAATCCTCTTATCTGGCAAACAAAAATCAACTGCTCTCGGAGAAACTCAGCTTTAGGGCAGTTAATAAATTCTTCCTTGGAGACATTTACCAAATTCATTCCATAGGACTGAAAGGATGGCTCAGAGGAGATGAAGAGACTATCACCTAATTGAAGCTGTAAGGGACATATCTGAGGGATACTGAGATTTTCTTCTTCCAGGATTTCCCCTGTAATACTTTTATCCATATTCCAGCATTCAGTGTAAAAGTCTGAGCAGATGTTTTCCCTTGGTGTCCATTTTATTACACTAGGTTTGGGTTCCACTCGCCATTCGGCAGTTATTTGCCTCTCACATATTACCTGCCCATTTACAATGCATAGTTGAAGAACGCATGCTAACATGCGAACTACTGATTTGGTAGTCATTGTTTCATCTGGCAAATGGGAGCTGTCTTTCACACTTGCTTCATTACTGAGAATATATTCAGAATGCTTGTAACTTAAGGTTCATCTGTAGTTTCCATGGCAGCCTAGGAAGTCAAATAGAAAAATATTTCTGTTTTCAAACCAAATACAGTTTAATATGAAAGCTACATTACAAAAATAAAAATATACAGTAAAGCAAGGTCCCCCCCTAGTAACACTGATGTGAAACTAGAATAAGTCCAATTAAGTACTCAGAATTACACCACTATCAATAAAGACAGAGTTTTCCTGTTTCTATTCCCACCAAAGATTCTGTTTTTATAGACAAAATTTTCATTTTGTGCATTTCATTGTACTTGCATATGGAAGAGAAAGAAATTAAAAGCCTTGTCATATTCCCTCCCTCTGTTCACAAAAACTAATGATAATCGAGTTAGGATGGGACATCAATGACAAAACTAGGAAGCAAACCAGTAAGCTCTAGTCATGTGCTTTAACCATAGATGTTTCCCTGATAATGATCTATCATCAGTTTATGATAGAAGTATTCTGCAGATGTAGGTGTGTAAATTCTGGCTTCAATTAAGAAAATAAACAAGCACATTCTCAACTCTTTTTGGTTCACATATGCTCAGCAAAACAATTACATTCTTAGTTTTTGAAGTATATAATATGAAAACCAATGGTCCTTAATCATATGATTGAAATTTTTGATGTAGCATACTCAAAGCCAGCTGACTACAGAGTCCTCCAGGACTATTTAATTTATAGGAAAGCCTTTTTTGGCCGTTTGATGTATCTCGCAATTTTTATTGCATGGAGTTGAAGGATTAGGGAACAGAAAGAAAGCCAAAAGAAGAATGATGAAGCTTATTCTTGGAGTTGTACTGAAAATGATGAAAACACAATATGATGTTCAATACCTTAGAAATTGTCAATAGCTTTGAGTTCAATTTGCTTTAAATATGTTTTTTCTCCTTTTGAGTTCTATAATGCTTTTTTTTCTCAGTATATTTATCTTATGCTTTTAAGACAGTGGCCTCTAAACTGACGTTTACAAATGAGAAAACTACTGTAAAGAACAAACTGTATCTTACAAGGGAAGCCATTTAATAAAAATAAACAATAACATTTACATTTTGAAAGCTGTTTACCTTGTTTTCATTTTTGCATAGCATGTGGAATGACGTGTGGCTACGCATATTTCTACACCAACATACACCTGATCTATCTCTAAAATGCACATAGATTATGATACCACTTTAACTACATAATTTTGTTAAATTGCACAGGGTCACAGAATCACAAAATCACGGAGTGGTAGGGGTTGGAAGGGACCTCTGAAGATCATCTAGTCCAACACCCCTGCTAGAGCAGGATCCTAGAGTAGATCACACATCCACACAGGTTTTAAATGTCTCCAGAGACGGAGATGCCACAAACTCTCCAGGCAGCCTGTTCCAGTACTCTGTTAACCTCATGGTAATGAAGAGTTTCCTTAGGTTGGACCTCCTGTTTACCAGTTTGTGGCCATTGCCCCTTGTGCTGTGACTGGACAACACTGAGAAGAGTCTGGCCGCATCCTCCTGACACCCACCCTTTAGATATTTATAACCATTGATCAGATTCCCCCTCAGCCTCCTCTTCTCCAAGCTACACAGACCCAGCTCCCTCAGACTTTGCTCATACAGTAGATGCTCCAATGCCTTAATCATCCTATTGGCCCCGTGCTGGACTCTTTCCAGTAGCCCCATGTCCCTCTTGAACTGGGGGAGGGCGGGGGTCCGCAGAACTGGACACAATACTCCAGATGAGGCCTTGCCACGGCAGAGTAGAGGGGGAGGAGAACCTCCCTCAACCTGCTGGCCACACTCTTCTTAACGAATCCCAGGATGCCATTAGCCTTCTTGGCCACAAAGACACATGGTGAGCCTGCTGTCCACCAGGACTGCCAGGTCCTTTTCTGCAGAGCTGCTCCCCAGCCGGTCAGCCCCCAACCTGTACTGATACATGGGGTTGTTCTTCCCCAGATGCAGGGCTCTACACTTGCTCTTACTGAATTTCATTCTGTTTCTCCCTGCCCAACTCTCTAGCCTGTCCTGGTCACACTGAATGACAGCACAGCCTTCTGGCATGTCAGCCACTCCTCCCAGTCTTGTATCATCAGCAAACTTGCTGAGGGCTCACTCTGTCCCTTTGTCCAGGTCATTAATGAATATGTTGAATAGGGCTGGACCCAGTACCAACCCCTATGGGACACCACTAGCCAACTATTGTCCCACTGACCACTACTCTCTGGGCTCTCTACTTCAGCCAGTTAAATGTCCTCCTCTTCCCCCATGTGCTTCAAAAATATTTTGGAGCATACTTTGGAGTATGCTGAAGATCAAATTACGACAGGAAACATGTCCCAGTGACCTTTTTGCAGCAGAGTGACCAACACTGTTTAAGCCTTTGAAGATGGAAGAAAGGTGTGTACTATGACTAACTAGTAGTAATAATAGTAGACTCAAGGCTTAGTATATTAAAAGCAGATGGAGTAGGACATAGATTTTGATCCTCATCCCAGAATAGTTTTTGTTTTAATTTAATTACTGAATCCCAATTCTGACTTCAAACAGTTGAAGTACTCTAACCACTTAGCTCCACAGCCAAGCAAGTATGCTAATTTCTAATTCATCTCTCTGTCTCTGTATTTCCAGCCCTGGATCTAATTCCCCATAGAAAAAAAAAAAGAAAGGATCTGCAAGAAAATGACTAGCATTGTTACAAAATACTCATAGCCTTTCTATTTTGAGACCATTCTATTATCTTCAGATATCTCATTATGTTCAATGATAGCATTAGATAATGTGCTACCAAATGTGTAGTTCGGACCATTTAGTATTTTTTCTTTTAAGGTAGCAGTGTTGAACTATTATATCCATTATAGCTGCATTGCATCTATCACTATTATCAGATGTAAAAGTCTATGCTTTATATTACTGTATATTTAGAAATTCTGCATTCAACATCCCATCTTTACATGCCTTTTTCATAATGAGATTTTCTCAGGGATTATTAAAATAGATATTTATAAGGGGTTATTCTTCTTTTTAAACACTTCAAATAGCTATTTCATGTCTAATGAAGAAGATTTCTTGCCCACTTATATTTTGCCCTTCATTCATGTAATTATACATAGTTCTGGTATCATATATAGGCTTCATTTTTACTGGTGAAGAAAATGTGCTTCCTCATAGTTGATACTCTGTCTTGACAAAAATCATTATTAATCTTCACGTAACTGAAAGATTATTATGGGAGTACTAGAATTAGTAATGTTAAGTAATCAGTTAGGTAAACAAATATATCCTATAAAAGCAGTGGAAAAAATGCGAAGTATCAAAGACTGCTTTTAGCAATAAAATCAAGAAGAAAAAAAAGTTATGTAGTGAAGAGTGTGAAAAATAAAGAGCTATGCAAGAAATGCAGTTACACTATCGACATACAGGACATAGAAAATCAGCCAAGAAATTAAATATCTGCAAACTGTGATATCATTCATGAGGCAAAATAATGTCATGAGATAAAATTTGAAAGTTATTATGATAGCTGCTTTAGATCTGCTTTAGGCAAGGACAAAATCTTCCTACCTATAACCCCAGATGCTTCCAGGTAATTGGTGGAGGCTAAGAAAAGTCCAAGACTGGAACTTGTATGAACACACAGCAAGATACTTGAAGAAAATCTAGCTCTAAAAGTTATAATTCTCTGTTTTGTACTAAAGGAGAACTAAAGCAGAAAGGTTTATGCAGAACTCCAGGGAAGTAATTTAAAAGCAAAAATGAATCCCAGGTTATTTGCATTCTAGTTCAGTATTTTAAAGTTTATGGTTTTGTTCTATTAATAAGAGTTTTTAAATACTAATGAAAAAATAAAGTACATTTTAAGTGAGATTGGAGAAATACCTACAGAAGATATCTGACTCTAAAATCCTCTCAGAATAAAATAATCTGTCAAAGAAGAGAATAAACTAGGAAATGTTTAGGAACATCCTGCCACCATGTTGGGGCCAGGAATGAACCTCCTCTTGCCATCTCCCCATGCGTTACACACACACTTTGCAGACTGACTTCCTGTGCTTGAGGTCAGCTCTGGTAGGGTGGTGCTGTGACCTTGTATCAAACTGCTGTGAAATGAGCAGAGAGGGTGGTGAAGTGGTGGCTTACTGGAGGTCCCCTGCCTCACTCAGGAGCTGCATTTAAGCTCAGGCTCTTGCCCTTGGTCCTCACCTGGGTTATGCTGCAAGTCGGCTCTCAGGACCTGTCTTCTTACTGTGGACCTGCCTAGGAACCACCAGACTTGGCTGACTCTGAGTTACATCCCCAGACTCACTCTGTGCTTCTCACATGGGTGCTGTGGGATAGCACCCCTTGTCACAGAGGTCACTGTCACTCTCCCCTCCCAGAACCCCTCCCTTGCAGGACAACCCACACTTGCTTCTCCCAAGGACTATGATATCATGCTCACTTTATTCCTGATGCATATTTAAAACCATCAAATTTAAGCATTACTTAATAAGTACAGATAATATAGGAAATGCCACAAATCATGGTGCCTGCACAATTTGACTTCCATCCTTGTATGTGCAATATGCACTAATCCTCTCTATGACATACAAAGTTGTCCTTTGTACCCTTACATTTTTATCACAAAATTAATACTTCTTAGGAAATTATGCATTATTTATGCCAATCTTCATTCTCTGCAAATGATACTTTCCTTAATTACTATAAGCTGTTCAAAATATACAGTGTTTGCTGATTTATTAATTTGCTGATATGATTTTCTAGAATATTGAACATCCTAGACAGCTAACTTACCTGCACCTCAACATACAGAATCCTTATTTCTACCTTATAATGTATCTATAGACAGAAGGAGTGGTGATATGGCCAGGACTGAAGCTTTCAGGACTTTCTGATGGCTAGTCTTTTACTCACCAATGCATATAATATCCTTGTAGACATAATAGTATTGAGTCAGGGAATTTTACTTGACCCTAATTTATTGCCAGTTGTTATGGCTTAATGCCAGCTGACAACTAAGGACCACACAACCATTCACTCGCTCCCCCAGGTGAGATGGGAGAGAGAATTAGAAGGGAAAAGTAAGAAAACTCATGGGTTGTGATAAAGGCAGTTTAATAGATAAAGCAAAAGCAATGTACACAAACAAAGCAACACAGGGCATTCATTCACTACTTCCCATAAGCAGGCAGGTGTTCAGCCACCTCCAGGAAAGCAGGGCTCCATCACATGTAATGGTTACTGGGGAAGACAAACACCATAACTGAATGAAAAAAACAACAAACCATTCTTTTTGCCTGTCATCTTTAGAATAGTTCTTTTCTAAGATCATGATGAAGCCCCTGACCATGACTGTGACCACAACAGTGACCTGCTGAGGTCAGAGAGGCTGTGAGTACAGGAAACTAAACAGTAATGGGAGATTACGGCTACCATGTACATTGGGCAAATAGCTCAACACAACATAATTGAAGATTAAAGATTAATTCTTTGTAGAGGATCAATGACTGTTTCATGGAGCAGTAGCTTAGAAAATACAAAAGGCAAAGCAACCTCTGCTGTCATTCTAGTTATCTTTTATGTCCTGGTTTAGAACTGAAGAGTGTCTCTCCAGGAGTGGCCATCATGCACTTAGATTCAAAAGTGTGCAGAAGGAACAAAAGTGAAAAAAACATTCACAGTTGTCCTCAGTTTCTAAAAGAGAAACTACTAATGCAGATAATTTATTAAAAGGAAGTTTAAAAGACAGCAATGTTAAAAGCTCATCAAAAAAGCAGAGACTATCTAAGGATGCTGTATTGGAGACAGCAAAAAAAAATGTATACCGTTAATCAGTGCTCAAAAATAGATAAAAGGATGCCGGCATGGCTAAACCGGAAGGTGTAGGCAAGAAAGCAAGAAGCAGACCTTAGAATCTGCAATTCCCTATAAATTAATGATCTAAAAACATCACAGACTCCAGTAGGTTGAATGTGAAAACATATATTCATATAAAAACACTAGAAGGAATAAAAGAATTTGAAGAGCAAGTGACAGTGTCAAAACCAACAACAAACCTATAGAAAGGCAGTAGTAATAGAAAGCCTAAAAGAAAGCTTCCATGACCAACAGACATTCTGAGTACAAAAGGAACATCCAGGGTTATATTTAGAAAAACGAAATTATATGTCTTTATATTCACCATGAAAGTTTGATGAGGCTCATATAAAAGATCCATCATGGTTTAAAGTGTTGATAGAAGACATTTAAAACAAAATATAGTCAACTGCAACAGTGAGCCAAACTCCATGAAATGCCCAGCTCTAAGGGAACTCAGGAATTAAATAGATGAACTTATTTTTGTGTGTAACCTCTTAAAACTACCTTTGTATGAAACCTAGGGGAAGAGCCAATATCACTCTTGTAAAGCAATGTCAGACCTCAAGAGACTTATTAGAGTCCTCTGAGGACTCTTCATAACCAGAATGTTACAAAATCACTCTGAAAAATTTGAGATGTCTGTGTTAAAGTATACTTGCTGCAGGATAAGAAGCAGGTAATCTATTTTATGTAATTTAAATGTAAGAACCATCTATAGAAGAATCAAAACACATTAATCCTTCATCCCAGTTGAATGGCCTATTATGCTTTCTTAATGACCACTGAAACCTTAGTTATTTTCTGTTCAGTGTTATTACTTCTTTTGGAGAAGAGTTGAAAAGTGGATTTCTGTGAATCTAGTTTATCTTCTTGTTAGTTATAGAAGGAGATGAAGGAAAGTTTCGTGTTTGGAGGAGAAGATTCAAGAGACTGGTGAGGCAGGCGAAGTAGGGAGCTGGGTGCTTGCAACTAGTAAGAAGTAGTAACAGGCCTCCAAAGTGATGTCAATACTTTCTAAGGACTGAAGCACACAGAGTTTAAGGCAATCCAGAAAGTCATTGAGAATATTGGAATCAGTGATTTGCACAGTGCAATAGGTAAGAGCCGTTCATAAACCCTGTTCTGTATGTATTGTCTTCCTTGATTTTCTCTTTGAAAAAGCTTATAGTCAAACATGCTTTCTGAATAAAGCATGGTTTTATTTCTTATCTTAAAACCTTTGAGATAGCTTGCTTGAATAGATGGTCTATGCAGAGCATGCCTGTAGAAAGTAAATCTGCTTCTCCAGTTGAGGGAGGATATGCCACTACGCTTGTCTCTGACAACGTCTTTTCCTACATTCTCTGGAGAACTTGCATTGCCCCAGGATCTACACACAGTTGTGTTACTGATACAGTGGCACAGTGGATCATATTCACATTTGATGAAAACCGCGGTCACAATACAAGCTAGAGAAGAAAAAGACATATTCAGAAGTTAATATTCAGTCGGACCTGAGGACAGTTTTACAAGCTACTGAGAATGATGTTCCCTCTAGTCCCACTGACTTCACTCTGCTGAATTTCACAGGTTTGCTGCAATCACTGATGACGCTTATGGTGCCTGGGGGAAAAACATTGCTAGAAATATTAACAGTGGAAATTGCTAAGGCACACACTGTGTTCTTGCGATAAAATTCCTTTCTAGTATTCCTTAATCTACATACTAATTTACATAAGTTATATTTAGTTAATTGCACTAGAGCTATACTAAAAGAGAGAAGGAGGCACTGTTTTAAAATATGTTTTCTCCTTTAACACTGCCATACTCGACAACACAAGGTCCACAACAATGGACAGGAAGCTTCAAGCCCTTTAATTATACAGAATCACAGAAAAAGTTCCTGAAAGTGACCATACATGATGATGATAAAGAGCATTTACATTCATTATAACATGCATGGAATGTTCACTTCAGTTACATTCCTTCAAACTGCTTTCCTGATCAGTGGTGTATGAAGAATGAAATGAAAACAGATTGAGTTAGAGCAGGATACACATTTTCTTTCGCATCATCACCATTGCTTTTCGTGTTTAATCTTAGAAATATTTAGTCATACCAGTAGAGCACGTGCAAGCTTTTTAAAATAGAAATGGGTTTTTTAAGGAGAATGCATGAAAAGTAAAATGGGCAATGTAAAACTGTAAGAGAATCCTAAATACAAAATAAAAACTTAGCTTCATTTACTTACTGTGTATAGAAGTAATATGTAGATTGAGAACCAAAGCCACAAATATCTGTGTTCTGCCACTGACCACTGTGTTTACTGCTAAATTTGCCTTGAGGTTTCTGCTTCTCTACAGATTCTGTGATAATACACTTCCACTGCTGTCCAGATAGTATCACCTATGTTGCTGATTTTATTGTTCAATGCAGTTACAACTTGTTTTATTAAACAACACTTAGAAAGACAGACTAGATTTGCCTTGTGTTCCATTTTACTTCTTTCATGTTGAACACTCAACTGTTCTAAAACATTGTTGGCTGTACCTAATGTTAATACATTGGGATTCATGAATGAGATGTTACCACTTTGAAATTTCAAAGACAGATTTCAGAGAGGTTTTTTTTTTCATTGCTATTTCTTAAAAAAACCCAAATATTAGAATTTAATCTATAAATCCTTATCAGATAGGTGAGAAGGTCAGCCAATAGTTCTTAGTTCCTTTTTCTTCATCTGAAGAATTTGTTTATCCAGAAAAATAGAATATTGTATGCTAATTTTACTTTTTAGAAAAGTTATTTGAATTTTCTCAGGGAAACAGTGCTTTTTTTTTCTGTAACAGACTGAACAATGAAATAGTTTGACATAAAAATACTGCTAATATAATTAAATTACCTATGATAGTATCAGCCCATTTTATAATAAAACAAATCACAAAAAACATGAAGTACCTAACACTCAGCTGATTGGAATATTTACACTAGTTTCATTGAATCTGAATTGAGGCCTCTGTGAATGATAGACAAAACCATAAAAACGAAAAAGGTTAATGGATCATGCAGTAATAAGCACTGTACCGTGAGTACAGTTAGACCTCGAATGTTAACATTTCGCAATTGAACAGAAGATTACTATACCATTGAAATTCTGTATCTAAAACTATTCTATTTAGTATGGCCACTAATGTCTGATTTTATACTAAATCAACTCTTGGTGTTATTTTTAGCATTTTGGTTTATATGTTACAATGAACTAGTTTAAAAGTTAAACAAATGCACTATTATCAAATATTTTCAATATGTTTTTCATTCTTCAACTGTAGTTAATATCTGACTGAAAAACAGAGATACAGTTGGATAGCTGATTGTAACTTGTCTTTCAAAGCCTAAAACTTTCATGGATATGTTCCCAACACAGACTAGTAATTAAAACAACTTTGCCCTTTGATCTTGTTTCTAGATTTTTAAAATACTTTTTTATTGTCTACTAGGACAATGTAGAAAATAGTCACTAAGACAACTCATACTAAATTAAGGTCAACTGTATGTTTACTACCATGCAGGTGTATTCTTAAGAATCTCATTCTTCTGTATCTTTTATACCTTCAGTATTTGAAATCTGGAACTATATTAAGGACATAAGTCTCTGGTGCAGAGCAAATTGATCGTTGGATACGTAGATCCACAAATCAATTTTAATTTGATTGCTACCTTGGTTCCATTTTTTTGAGTTGTTTTAGTTCCTATAGCAGGTATTTTATATGCACATTAATAGCAATCTTTTCATTAAGATCAGAAATATACTTCTGGAGTCAGCTCCAAATCTTTGCCTCTTAGCATACTTTAGTTCACCTAATGTAGCAATCTCAGAACAAGTGAACCTTCATATGAAACAAACCTTAAATAAACATTTCAAGAATGTACCTAGTGCACTCCAGTGACTACAGGATGGTTGATCTGTATGTGCAGGGTTTGTCAGCAGTAAAATGCCCAAAAGAAAAATAGAATGGATATCAGTTAATGTTATCAGGTAGCTTCACTGCTTCACTTTAAAAATCCTCTCTTATTGCTTCACACTGCTTGAAAACATAGATGTATCTGTGAACCAAACATGAACTAAAACAGAACTAATTTCCTAAACTATGCAAGGAGTTAAACTTTGTTGTATTCAACAGAATTGTTCCTTAATTAGAGCAAAGGAATTAAGTCCGATCTGCCTGAAAACTAGCATAAATCTTGACAATAAAAATCAGTTTTGCAAACTCCAGCTGACTTAGGTCCAGCGGGTTGGCCCCAACCCTGTTTTAAAGAAAGTACTAGCCTGATTTGTTCATTCTTAAGGAACTATATGAGTCAAGGATTGCCAGATATTAAAGGAAGGCTCAGTTCTCTTTTGAATTTGTATCAAAGTATTCAGAAAGGATCATAAGACTATGGTTTCCCTTTTGTCTGCAATATTTTTTAATGCTAAAATATGTTTTTTCTGTGATAAAACAGACCCTTATTCTACTAAATGATTAAGAAAAAAAAGACTGGAGTTATTAGCAATAGAACTAAACAATATTATTTAGGACCTAGCTAAGTAAGAAAATGTAGTAGTATGGTAGGAAGAAAAAAAGTCTAAGATACAATAACTATATCTAGAGAAATAATCTAGTATCAGTTTATTTTATTAATTTCGGAATTAGGAAAAAGATGTTGATCTTCTATACCGTTATACTGCTAGGCTGGTTCTTGGAATGATTGTGATCATTACCAATTTGAACTTTAACAGTCAATTCTCAAGCACAGTTTGTGAGACTTCAGGTCAAAGATCATTCTCAATTGTCAGTCAAAGCGCAGGTGTGTGTTCTTGAGGGAATGAAAAAGGGATGTAATAGTTTGGATTGGTCAGATAATCCCATTAAGCCTCAAGATTAGACATCTTCAAACCTATATTATATAGGGTGTATGGCCTATCGAAGAAGGGGCAGGACACTCATGAAGACTACAAAGATTCTGTGAGGCTATGCAGGGAGAAAATTAGAAAGGACAAGTGCCAACTAGATCTTAATCTGGCTACTGCCATAAAAGACAATTAAAAATGTTTCTATAAATATATTAACAGCAAAAGGAAGACTGAGGAGAATCTCCATGCTCTGTTGTATTTGAGGGGATAATGTAGTGACCAAGGACGGGTTAAAGGCTGAGGTACTGAATGCCTTCTTTGCTTCAGTCTTTAACAGTAAGACCTCTTGAGTAATAGTGAGTCCTCTGAATGCCCAGCCCCCTGAGCTGGAAGACAGGGAAAAGGACTAGAATGAAACCCTTGTAGAATCATAGAATGGCTTGGGTTGGAAGGGACCTTAAAGATCATCTAGTTCCAACCTCCCTGCCATGGACAGGGACACCTTCCACTAGACGAGGTTGCTTAAGGCCCCATCAAGCCTGGCCTTGAACACATCCAGGGATGGAGCATCCACAACTTCCCTGGGCAACCTGTTCCAGTGTCTCACCACTTTCAGAGTAAAGAATTTCCTCCTAATTTTCAGTCTAAATTTACCCTCTTCCAGTTTGTAGCCCAGAGAGTGGTGGTGAATGGATTTAAATCCAGTTGGCATCTGGTCACAAGTGGTGTTCCCCAAGGCTCACTACTGGGGCGTGTTCTTTTTAATATCTTTATCAATGGTCTGGATGAGGAGGTCAAGTGCACTCTCAATAAGTTTGCAGATGACACCGAGTTAGGTGGGTGCGTTGATCTGATTAAAGGTAGGGAGGCTCTACAGAGGGATCCGGTCAGGCTGGATAAATAGGCCAAGGCCAATGGTGTGAGGTTCAACAAAGCCATGTGCTGGGTCCTACACTTGGGTCACAACAACCTCATGCAACGCTACAGGCTTGGGGAAGAGTATCTGGAAGGATCCCTGGCAGAAAAGCATCTGAATGTGTTGGTTGACAGCTGGCAGAATATGAGCCAGCAGTGTGCCCAGCTGGCTAAGAAGGCCAACAGCATCCTAGCTTGTATCAGAAATAATGTGGGCAGCAGGAGTAGGGAAGCGATTGTCCCCTGTACTCATCACTGGTGAGGCCACACCTCAAATACTGTGTTGAATTTTGGGCCTCTCATTCCAAGAAGGACATTGAGGTGCTGGAGCATGTCCAAAGAAGGACAATGAACCTGGGGAAGGGTCTAGAGAACAAGTCTTATGGGGAGTGGCTGAGGGAACTGGGGTTGTTTAGCCTGGAGAAAAAGAGGCTCAGGGGAGACCTTATAACTCTCTACAACAACCTGAAAGGAGATTGTAGCAAGGTGGGTGTCAGTCTCTTCTCCAATGTAGCAAGCAATAGGAGGAGAAGAAATGGCACCAAGTTGTACCAGAGGAAGTTTAGGTTAGACATGATGAAAAATTTCTTCATGGAAAGGGTTGTAAGGCACTGCAACAGGATGCCCAGGGAAATGGTTGAGTCACCATCCCTGAAGGTGATGCTAAGTGACATGGTTTAATGGTGACCTGACAGGGCTGCGTTAATGGTTGGACTTGATGATCTCGAAGGCCTCTTCCAACCAAAATGATTCTATGATTCTATATGATTACACTATTTCAGAGATTTGGAAGGCAAAAGTCAATGTCTATGTCACATAGACGCACAAATAATTACACAGTATACATGTCCACAATACATGACTGCTGCTTTACAGTAATTTGAAATATGTTATATATAGAAGTAAAATAATTAGACCTGTGGATAGTCTCAACAAATTAAACTGTATAACTCACAGTATTAAAGGGCCTGAATGGTAATTATTAGATCAGTAGTGTTGTGTTTTACTTAATCTTAGACATGAATTCAGATTCAGCAACTACATTTTTCTTGTAAATATTCCATAGCTGCCAAATATATACTAACAGTACATGAAATATGTAATTACAAATAAATATCCAGCTTAACATAGTTATGAAATTCCATTCTTAAAAAAATGTGTAAATAGATTCATAGAATCATAGAGTTATTTAGGTTGGAAAAGACCGTTAAGATCATTGAGTTCAACCATTAACCCAGTACTATCAAGTCCACCACTAAACCATGTCCCTAAGCACCCCATCTACATATCTTTCATATACCTCCAGGGATAGTGACCTAACCAGTTCCCTTGGAGGGAAGTGCATACACATAAGGAATGCATACTCACTGTAACTAACAATGTTTATAATGTATATACCTCAAAGACCTCTTTTTTAAAATTCCTAATAGACATGACAGAAACTTCTGTTTAATGATAGAATTAAGAAAGTCATTCCACCTAAAATTAATTTAATGTGTTTGATACGAAGTATACCATGATATATATAGGCAAGAGAAATTAAATAACTGGTTTATCTTCTAGGATTTTGCAAATTACTGCTTTACAAGGACAGGAAGAATTAACCCACCACCCCACTGCTCCTCCAACTGCATTCTCATCTAGACTGACTTGAAGGGCTTGTTTCTAATGATGGGGAATTTAGGTTAGGCTTTTTATTCAACTTCATAGCTGTATTCTTGAAGAATAGAAAAAAAAGGTAATTAATGTCACCTATAATGGTTATGTACCATTTTGTGTGCTTTGAGTTGCCTCCGTCATAATTCTAGAATGAATTCATAAAATAAAGAATATAGGGCATCCATATTTCAAGGATAAGAATGAAAAATCAGAAAGCACACTATTCTTACCATATTTATTTAAAAAAAAACGAGTAAATAGGCAGATGATTAAATCCTCCTAGGTCTTTAGAAATCACTATTACAGTCTGAATATCAGCCAAGCCTTTACAAATTGCTGTCAATAACCCAAGTTCTAGCTACCTGAGTTATGCTGCAGCAGGTGCACAGGGAAAATCTTTTTCACATATGGCACAGAAATATAAAGCAGTTTTCAAAGCCAATGCTTCCACTATTCAAGAGATGAATAGGATTTTAATCTAAATTTTGAAGAACGTATCATGTGGATTTTATAAGAGAATTTCAGTCTTGATGTCAAAATGATATAAAGAGCTAACAAGTATAATGTTAGAAATGAAGTTGCAGTTCTAAAGCCTCAGCTGAAATGGACACTCAGGGAGTAATCAAGACTGTACAAATAATCCTTGAAGTAGATTTTAGCTGATGATGGGAAAAAAACTGTAGATCGCAAAAAAAAGAAGTGTATCAACATTATTCTCCAGATTCTCATCACAAATAATTACTACAATGAGTTATCTTTTGCTGACGTAAATGCCTTAGTGTTCCTGGAACAGTATTCAAACTCTCTACTTGTGAGGAAGCAGGTATCTTGTCAGGTGTTTCAATTGCAGAAACACACTATAGGACAGAAAGTTTTATAAAAATTTAATGAGATGATGCTTAAATTCAATTGCCTGAGAAGATCTGGTTTGGATCTCATGATGCTTTCATTAAAGTGGTGATTTTATTCAACTATACTTGTGATACTTCTTAGTCAAAGGAGCAATGCTTCCTGGCTCAGAGGAAAAAGTTACTGATGCATCAAAATTAATTTACATTTGTATCTGAATTTTGGTTTTCTTTTCTTAACATAACATTGCTCCAGTGGTAGATTTTGGTTGGAAAAATGTGTATATTTTACTCAAACTCTCATAATGATCTCAAAAGTTAATTTCTCAGACAACTGTTAGAGATTCCTTGCTGTTCTCCTGATCATTCATGAAAGAGCTGCATGTGCCAGAGTAGCTTTCAGCTTTGAATGAACCATGCAGACTGTAATTATCAGAGCAAAGCAGAAACTGGATCAGTGCTTCCTGCTGAGAGCACTTCATTTTTCCCTTCAGGCTTTGGTAAAACTCAGCAGAGTTAAGGGAAAAAAAAACAAACCAAAACAAAACAAAATGAACAAAAAAAAAAGCCGCCTCCCCCAACCTTAGAATATCTGACAAAGATGAAAAAAATCAAATGTCTCCAGAACTTCTAAACCTATAAACTGATTGATGGCTGCTGACCCTGAATCACTTACAGCTTTGAAACAGGTACAGCCCTTTTCATTTTTTTGAGGAGCCAGATGGCTTTGGATTTCTCGGATTATTAGAAAAAGATGCTTAGAGTTGATCAGAGAAGAGCATTACTACTACCCAATGTATATTTGAATCATATACCCTTTCCCATGGTCCAGCAATTTTCAGAGGTCTTTTGAATTGAAAAAAACTACCCTGTTCTCTCTAGGAAAGTAAAAAACCCTGTCTGTATCTCCTGCAGTCTCTGAAGCCTCCTCCCTGTTCCTTCTAAGATTTTCCAAGCTCTGTTCATCCTTGACAGTCCTTACTTACTGATGTTCTTTCTCATCTCTTGCATTGCAAGAGCTTCTTCAAAATCTCATGCTGAGCTTCAACCAGGCAAAGCAAGATCTTTCACTCTTTCCAGAGAGGAATCTATATGTGTAATTCAGGACAGAGAACATACAAAAATTTATCCTTTACTGCCCAGACACACTTATTGTAACATGTTATGTAGAATACTGCAAAATGCAAGCAAACAAATAAAATTTATGCCATCTATCACAAGGAGAGAGAGACAGACTTATCTTAGAGAGAAACTTATGAAATATATTGGACAAGCTGAGAATTACATAAGAAGTTCTGAAAGTAAACTAGAGGATATATGGTCCATCTCTTGACAGAAGTGATTAAAAGTAAATGTTTAATCTGAACTCAAACACAAAAACTTGATAATTTAAGAACTAAAGAAAGCGTTTCTGGGTTTCCAAGTTTTATTATTCTTATTTGTGCATTAGAAATGTTATGTAATATTTGAAATTAAGACATTGGAAATTTCTACATAAATTCTAGATGGTTGTTTTAGTCTGATTTACAAATAGCATAAGTCATAGTGGTATTTTTGACATGAAGTATTCAACCTTAAGAAGACTTAAAGACACTGTTTAACATATTATATTAACTGTTATGTAAGCAATGTCTTAAAATTAATTCAACTTACTGTTAGTAAAATGGCTTCTGAAGCTTTTCAGGAAGTTGTATCAACATTCTAGAAGCTATAAAGTATTTTTAATTTATAGCAATTTCTTTTCTAATACTTTGATAAAAATTCAACCATGTAATTTTAGAAAATCCTGTTTAGCTGTTCATGGGATTTTTCTGTTGTTCTGGGGTTTTTTCCATAAATATTAAAAGAAAAGGGAGTTCATTTTAGTTATATTGACTAGCTTACCAGGGGATTCACCTCACATAATAGAGGTTTATAATCCAGTTATGTTTTATTCTCACTTTTTGGTCTTGTAACTTTTCTAGCATTTTACCAGCTTGCTTTGTGCATAACCACTCTTATTCAAAACCAGTATCTATTTTAAAAATTTCATCTATTGACTTCCATAACACATTGCAAAATAAGATCTGTACTTGGAGATTTCAGTATCTGAAACATTTATAATTACTTTTATTTGATGTATAATTTAATTAATGATCTTGCATTTTGCAACAGTATTACTCTACTTTTTAATCTGTGAAATGATTTTGTCACAAATTGTTTTCACTTCTTAAGCTCCTTTATCAGAATTAAGCATCACTGGCTCTTAAAATCTGCACACCTGAACAATGTTTGTAATTTGTTTGTTAGAAAAAACACTAATTTTTCAAACTATTTTATGGAAAATAAAGTTGTATTTCTGCATTATATAAATAATGGAAACAGATACCTTTCTAAAATCTATAAAATACAACATTTCAGCACTCCTATTCTAGAAGTAGTTTATTATTTTTATTAATCATTCTTTGAATAGACTATTGTTTTGTGTAATGTAGAAATACAGATATAAAAATTCTGAAGTTAATTTATATTTCTAAGCATAATAATTTCTAAAAACATTTGGATTATTTCCTTTTGCCAAATTATAGATGATTTTTTATTGGCTTCTAGGTCATCAGGAAGATTGGAATGTTAGAGGTCCATGGTGGAGCAGATATCAACCTGCAGGACCCCACAACACAGAGTCTGTAACCCCGTGGAGAGTCTGTACTGGAGCAGGCTCCTGGAAAGACCTGTGACCCTGTGGAGAGGAGCCCATGCTGGAGGAATTAATTTCTGAAGGACTGCATGCTGTGGAAAGAACATGTGTAAAGGACCCATGCTGGAGCAATTCTTGAAGAACTGAACCCATGGGAGGACCCATGTTGTAGAAGTTCATGTAAGACTGTCTCTCATGGGAGGTGCCTCATGCTGGAGCAGGGCAAGAATATGAAGAGGAAAGAGCATAGGAAATATTGTGTGAAGAATTTACCGCAACAGCCATTTCCCATCCTCCTGTGCTGCTCAGGGGAAGGAGGTAGAGAAATTGAGAGTGAAGTTGAGCCCAGGAAGAAGGGAAGGGTGGAGGGAAGGTGTTTTTAAAATTTGGGTTTATTTCTCATTATCCTACTCTGACCTTTGATTGACAATAAATTAAATTAATTTATTTAAATCGAGTCTGTTTCGCTTGTGACAGCAGTTACTGAGATTTCCCTGCCCTTGTCTTGACTCTGAGCCTTTCATCATATTTTCTCCCCCCTGAGAAGGAGGAGTGATAGAGTGACTCTGTGGGCACCTGATGTCCAGCCAGGGTCAATCCACCACAGCCATCAAGTTCTTTGAAGGAGACAGGAAGGGAGTGAATAAAGGGGAGGTCAGCTGTATGGATATGACCCAGAATTCACACTGCGTTTTCACTAAGAGTTATTGCTTGACAATATCTATTTTCAATCGCAGTTGCAAAAATGTGTAAGAGGAGATTGGTTTGCCATAATGATCCTCTGGATCTCTGTGATCATTTTTTAATTCACTTTCTTCATGGATCATCATGAATCATAGAATACCTCGAGTTGGAAAAGATCTATAACGATCATAGAGTCTAACTCCCTGCTCCTCTTGGGATTACCTAAAACTAAGCTATATGACTAAAAGCATTGACCACGTGCTTCTTGAACTCTGACAGGCTTGGTGCTATGACCATTTCCCTGGGGAGCCTGTTGTAATGACCAACCATCCACTCAGTGAAGAACCTTTTCTCACATACTATCTGAACTTCCCCTAATGAAGCTTCATTCCATTTCAATAAGAGTACAGAGGTGAACAGATATATTAACAGACACTGCTCACATTTAAAGCTTAACTGCTAAAGCAGCAATCTTCTGGTCCCTGGTGTTTGTTTCAGATTCTGAAACCCGTCGAACTATTCTTAATAAATCATAAGCTAGTCTTGCTACTGCACTCATGATATTCTTGTTGAGATTGAAGATGAAACTCCTTACAGCTAGGGTTATAACATTCAAAATATTCAGAAGCAATAGACACAAACCCTGAGCTGTTTTAGCTGTCATGATTTCACTCACCTATCTAAAACTATGACAATTTTTTCTTTGAAAAAGCAACCCCTTATGACTCCACAGTTCTCGTTGTCACTACAGGCTTTATTACAGTCAAGATCTGGGCAAGATCTGACAAGGTTCTAACAGAATCTGAACCAGAAGTTTTATATTAACCTTATCATGATCTGTGCTAAAGCTGGTGGGCCTGTCAAACTTATTTATATAGCTTTCAGGTAGGAAGTGCTTTACGGCTGACCAGCCTAGGTCATAAACACAGAAAGTTCAGTTCCTCAGATTTGATTTACAAAATCTAGATAGAAGACTAAGAGAATGCAGGGTTTAATGCTTTCCAGTTTGTAAATAGCTTATACAAAAACAAGTTTCAGTGAGTGTTAACAAATGCTAAATGAATGCCTATAGGAAAGGTCATTGATAATTATCAGGCATGGATATAAGTAAGCTACTTAACAGCGTCAAGAAAGAGTAATAGCGTGCTAACACTTACATAAATTCTTAGTGTTTATGTATAATTGGAAAAAATACAAAAGGTACAGTATTTTTTTAATAATGTTTTTTCCCATACACAGCACATTTCTTATTGGCTTTATGTCTAACACACTCAAAAAAAAATTAAAAAGCAGACAATAGTAATCATAGGAGACATTTTCACATGAGGATAACAGACCAATAAAACCCTAAAATGGAAGAAGGCTTAGAGAAGAGGCGCAAAGGTGATGTGCCTATTAAGGTCAGAGAATAATGTAGGATGTGACGACCAGACCTGTTGCAAAGAAGCTGACTTTATCTCAACACAAAGGGGACAGGAAGGTGGCCTTTGTTTTAGAGAAACAGCTATCAACAGTTGAGTGGATCAACTGGTGGTGTAAATGTTTCTCCCTGAGTTCATTTAAATTATGAATGTCTCCCTGAGTTAACCAGACCAGCATAGGGAGTGTGACTACATGGCTAAACTCAATAGAGTACAGAAACCAGGCGGTTAGCAAAATAATTTTAAAGGCAGTGTTACAACATCTGGTAAATGAAGAACTCTCTAACACTTTGTTAAATGTTAGAAAGCAGACAGTACTTTATTCAGTGCTGGGTGCATGGGGAATCATTCTTTCTGTCGCGCACACCATAGGTTGCATTAGTTACAACTTACATTGCTTCAACATATATATACATTACATTTCCTAGAAAGATCATATATATTAATGATATTTCCTAGTGTTAATTATAATATTTATATGCTCATGCACTTTAAGTCTCTTAGGGGCTTCTGGAGGGATCTTGGGTGGTCTCGGGTGGTCTCAAGTGGTCCCAGGCAGTGAACTTTACTTGTCTTTTTCCTAATATGGTCACAAGCTGGCCCCTTGCCATGTGTGTTAACAGTTTGTTGCTGTTGCATCTGGATCTTGTTGGTTCTTCTTTATATTCTAGGATTACGGTTATCAGGTTTACAGAAGTCCTGGTACTGCTGCTCATTACGTAGCTTAATATTTAGGCTACAAGAGTAAGGGGCTTGATCCTGTTTCAACCCACATGTTGACATGGTGACAGTGACCGTGTTATAGACATGAAAGGCATACTGCAATTTTTGCTATATTTTGCTAAGTTTAACTTACATTTGTATTGTGTTGTGCAGTATATTTTGCATAACTCTGCTAAATCAAAAAACCCATGTAAATAAGTAAATTTGATATCAAACACTATACCTTCCATGTGTGGGCTATCTAAAAGAACCTGGTCAGAGTGTACTGGAGTCTGACAGAGACCTACCTGAAGACCTACTTAGCCATACCATTCAATATGATTTAAATACAGACTTCTTATTTGCTCTGTCTTATTAAAAGCATCCTACAGATTTCACTAAAATGGTTGAAAATAACTAAATTAAGATTTTAATTTAGGGCAGAAAACCACAATGTAACTATCGTACAGTGTTGTCTTTTCATTCTTGCATGTTTTTCTTTATTTTGTTCTAACTTACTATGTTTCTTCTTTGTGTCATTACAACTATTATCCTATAGCTAATCATATAACATGGTTGTAGCACATCGTCTTGCACAGTCCTAGAGGAAAAAGACCTACTCCCATGTATCTTCACAGACCCAGTCTGCAAACTAAAAAGCGTTAGAGAAAAAATTTACAGCAGGGTCAGAAAGTTACTGACTTTTCTAGAAAGTCATTAGAAATGCATTTGTCCAAAGAACTTCAGTTATTCCCTTCTGTGTCCTCCCCCTCTCCAATTTTATTCCTTTATACTTTTCCATTTGACACATCTTACTTCTCTAAAGATTTTTGTATTCTTATTATATAGTGGTTTAAAGCCTCTTTTTATTTCCTTGCTCTATCTTACTCATTTCCCCCATTTAGAGCTGTAATGGCATTTCTGAGCACAGGAATTTTTTTAGTAGTACATTTGCAAATACTCTGTTCTCAAGCTTTGCCTTGCGAATGTATCTTTCAACTTTCTTTTGTGGATATACTGTGTCATTACAAAAGGCTACATTTAAAACTGTTGAAGGTTTGACTTCCAAGCCATGAGACATGTCAGTATTAAGGCTGAAACTCTGGCCTGACATTGGCCTCTTAGTATAAATCCAGTCCCACAAGTAATCCTCTTAACTAGTTACTTTTTCTGTGATTATACTTGTGGTTAAAATAGAAAATTATTATAATCCTTTAAGCAGTAGAAGTATATTAAATTAAATGCTTTCAAATTTATAATGAAATTATGCAGATAGATACAGGAAAGGAGGGGTAAGAGAAACCACCTGACCATGTAATGCAGAGACACCTCAAGTTCTTTGTCATAAGTTGACTGCGGTAGAATACTTAGAGCAACAAACTGACAGACTCTAGAATGTAATGGAAACAAGTCCAATAATCTTTTGTAAGTTGCTACTAATAACATATTTTCCCCTGATTTATAAGCAGGGCTGATGAACCAAAAACTTGCTTTGATGATTTTAAGATACTTGGAGGAAAATTTTCTTCAATAAATTTTGCTAATGTGTTAGATTTGTGCATAAAAAAAGGAAACCTTTCATTAAAAGTGTAGAAAATAATAAAACATCCACCATTTCATATTATTTACCATTTTCAATTTTTTTTTTCATTTATTTGCCCCTTTCTCCTCTTGTCAACTTTAAAGGGAAGAAAATGGAAAAGTATCTTAAAAAACCCAAATATTTTGAATTTTTTTCCACTTGTTACTGAAATGAAAATGATCCCCAAATAATTTCCTTTTCATCAATGTCATGAAATATTTCTACCAGAACTCAGCATGCACTCCCTTTTTACTAATGTGTTCCCACAGTTACCATTGGTTTCTAACTATCCACAAAACCAATGTGAAGCTGAAGTAAGGGAGAAGAGCTGGTTTTCTACTTTTTTTGGTGACACTTAATATTTTTATTAAAGTTTTTGTGTTGGAATTTTTTTAATAATTTTTTATTATCTGACATGAAGTCCTATTCATGTTTTGCTTTCTTCATATTTAAATAAAGTAATTAATATTCCAAAAAAAAAAAATAAAAATCTCCCCCCTGCAACAAACCCCAAAACAAATGAAAAAAGCAATCACCTGGAACTGTTCAATTTACTAGTATAGTAAATATAGCCTGAATGTCCTAAATCTCCTATATCATAAATACCATCCTGACTTCTCCAGTAATGCATTCTCCCCCTCCCTGGTGTTGTGGGGTTTTTATAATATTTTTTTTTAATAATCTTAAACTGATGCTAATTATTTCAGACTGAATATTTAATGCACTCAAATAACCTCATAACCTTTTCATCTGAGCTTATCGAACAGATGTAATACTACATTGTCATACCAGACAGAAGATTTAACTTGATTCATAACAGTATCAAACTGGGTCATGCTTGTTAGAGCTCACATTTTGACAATATGAACACATAAAATTTTGATTTTTCCTGTTATTAAAATTCTTTGATTTTTTTTTCTAAAAAGAATATATGTTTTAAAATAATATAAGCAACATACTCTTCAGTGTTACTAGGGTCTGTTTCTGTCTGACAAATGCATAAATAAATTTTAGAACTGTAATTGTCAAACAATGGATTATTTAAAAGGATAATAAAAGAAGAGGAAGGCAACTATATACCAATGTGCTGCTAGCTAAGCATCAGACTAAAATATTTTTAAATGGTAATAATTCCTCATAAAGTACTTAGGCTTAACATCTGTGCAGCTAATTGACATTAATAATTCTTTCAGAACAGACCAGGATATTATTCTCTAACTTACAGATTGCCTTTATGATTGAAAGAGTCAAACATAAACTTTTGATCTATTTTAAAATTCTTATTTATTTCCTTGTAGCATGGAGCAGACTTTGGAGCAGTCAGTTCCTTGTAGCACAGAGCAGATTGTATATAAGCACAACCACAATAGCTATTTAGAGGCATTTGCTACTATTTAGAATTCCTATCCCTCCTGTACTTGCGCTTAAAATTAAATATAACTATTTAGGAACTTGATGTATGCCTAGTAACTTTCTGCGGAAACGTATCAGTAATGTGCTAGGTTTTCCTACATTTGCTAAAGAAAGCAGCAAAAGAATCCTGTATGAATGAAAAAGTAAACATGGAGATTTGCAACATAGGAGATTTTGGTGTGGGGAGGAGAAAACTGTGAACCTAAATGTTGAATATATAGAAAATTAATAATAAGAAAAAATGTCTTTTAACTTTACGAAAACTCTTGGTCAGCCCAATACATTTTGCACTATGCAGTGTGCAGTATTTAGGACTATGTATTTACTTGCTAGTTCTCCCATTTACAAATCTAGTACAATGGGTGTATGTCTGTCATCTACTTGTTATCACTGAAGTCCAGAGCAAAGAACTGGAGAGGTAGGGTGGGAGGAAGGAGAGGGGAAGGGAGAAAGGGAGAGAAGGAGGGAGGGGGAGAGAGGAGAGATATAAGAAGGGGGGAGGGGGATGGAAAGAGGGAAGGAGGGAGGAGAGGAAAGAAAGAGATTGAGAGAGATTTATGCTCTGTTTCAAAGCTCTCTATTCTGGCCTTTAAATGAGTGAAGCTCTCCTGTGGTTGAGAGCATAATCTTTACAGTAGAAGTCACTTTCCCATGAATCTATGAAGGAGTGCTAGTGATGCCTCATACATATAGGAGATTATTGTAAAAGATGAGTTTACAGAGGTAATTTATAGGCTTTAGGAAAATGAGATTTAATCATTCAAGCATTTCAGGTGATGATCATGAGAGCAGTTAATGAACTTGAAAAAAGATGTTAACTCTCCTGACACAATCTCCTAGTGGTTGTGCGGTAATGATACATATTTGTAGAAGTAATTGTCATAAGACACAGTAAAAGGAGAGTCAATTAAAGTAATTATTAGAAGCGTTGCTATATGTTGTTGTATCACAAAACTAAAAATCTATTGCTTAAATTTACACAAGCCAAAAAACTCTCAACATGTAGGTTTTAGATTTTCTAATCTAAAAAACAATACATATCTCATTCTTTCCCATCCAAGCAAACAATTATTGCAGAAGGCTAATTATTTCTGTAAGTAGAACACAGATTTTGAAGTGCTGTGATTTCAGAAACAATGCTGAATTCTCAGGTAATCCAGACTAATTGTGAAGACTTTTATGATTATCCAAAAATTGCACAAATTTTAGCAGGAATTCAAAATAGCTGTTTATCAGAATCCTGTTAGGAACCAAACTCTCATTTTTAAAAATAAAAATAATGTACTCCAGAAGCATAATCTATGTAATGTCAGGTGCACAACCAAGTGCACCGTTAAAAGTATCACACCAGGTAAACCATAATATATGACACCCAGCATTTTAGACAGTTTACAGCATCATCTGTGTCATGTGTGAAAGAGTGGAAATAGAGTAGACATCACTGGATGAAAAATTAAAATCCACTGAACCTGACGTTCTTTGGATTTTCAGAGAATAAGAAAATTGGGAAATTATAAAAACACTACTATTCATAAGAGCAAGCACCCTGATCCACTATTATTTCAGTTTTATATTTGTTATAGAGCCTTTCATCCAAGTTATCCTTTATCTACAAATTTTGTATGATATTGTTGAGAATGATAAAGCATTGTGTTGCCTAACAAGAGTTCAAAATTATTTCATTTTTCATAAAAGGATAGTTAGCCACAAACATAGTAACCTGACAAAAGTAAATGCAGCTTCCCAAAAATGAAATAAAATGATTCACATATTATTTGGCAACATCACATCTGAAACTCTTTTGGAAAGTGTTTTCATCTAAAATAAATTTTGCTTTCTAATAATTCAACTGAGAGGTGTATATATGCTAGTTAGAAGAGAATAATGCTTCATGAACAGGGAAGACTTTCATTCTGAAAGCACCTGAGAGTACTTCAACACATTCTCACATCCTTTTGACTCCTTGCAGTTAATTCAGATCTAAAACAACTCTGTTAATTTGTAATCTGTGTTTATGGAGTTAAACTGAATAGAGGCTCTTTAACAAATATTTTATTATTCTGCAGTCACAAGCTTCCTGACCTCTATAACTATGCAGCTGATGAAAGTTTAATGTTGAAAGTAGGAGTGTAAGATCCGCCAACTATAAAGCGCATTGTTCTGCAGCTTTCCTGCATTACAATGCCTCTCCTTGCCCAAACTCTAAACCCCCCAAAATAGAAATCCTCACTGGAGTAAGTCCATTAGAAAGCATGCATATGAATGTCATGCTTCAAATGCGTATCAGCATCATTCATGGAAAACAAAATGCAGCTCTTCACAGAGAAGCCTCCACTGCCTCACACCCTGTATAGGCCTACATTCCTGTTTCTCCAAGGATGTCTTCTCTGAAATTGTGGCTCATCCATGAAAGAAAATGCCTATGTTAGAAGAATGATAGCAAAACAACTATTTACCATCATGTGCTGCATGGCTGCCTCTGAGACTTTAATTGGCAAACTGCTGTAAAAGCAAAGCCAAAACCTGAGGATGTGCTTGAGAGTTTACTTGACAAAGTAATACTAAGACAAGGAGCAAGGCAGCTCTGTGCAGATGCTGAAGAGATTGTCTGCCAAAGAAGAGTTCTTTAAGTCCATGTATGGAAAGGAAAATGGTTCAGTTAGTCCAAGCACCATGGCAACTAATAATCCTATCCAAGGCTCGCTTAACAAACGAAAAAGCTCAAAGGAGCTTAAGAGATGCGGCACCTTTTTTTTTCTGTATTATCTAGAATCCAGACAGTATTGATTTCCTGTTTTCTGGTGAAATCCCGCTTTCTTTTCCTACTAAGTTGAGCTGGAGTGCCTGGCTAACATTGGATATCTTTCAGTTAAGTTATATCTTGTTCAGAAAATACCTCTATTCTTCCTCCATTTTTAAATTTCTCACTTTTACAGGATGCCAAGTTACATAATATAATCATCGTTTGCTCCAAAATGAGAAGATGCAGCATGCTCAAAATGTTATTAATACTATTCATACACATATTCTATTACATATCAATGACATTTCTTATAGTTGCACTCGCAGTGTGCTAGACACCTTTGCACTTGTAAGCAGGAGACTGTCATAAAGGCATTTATATTCTAAAGACCAAGAAGGTGAAATTAAGGGAAAAATTTAAGAAAAAAAAAAAGAAAGAAAGAAAGAAGTATAAGCTTACTAGATTGAATACCTCCAGGTTTACAGAATCAAAGAAATGGGTCCTTAGAAGGCCTGAAATATGTTCAGAGTAGGGACCTTGTATAGAAGTTGCGAAATCAGATACAACACATATAGCATTGTATGAGTGAAGGCATGAGGTGATTCTGTGAGAAACTGACAAACAGGCGGAAAAGGGTGGAAATCTTAGAACTGAAGATGCGAACTCTTTATATGTGGCCAAGAATAAAGTTTGCTATGAAATAAAAGTAAATAAACTGACAGGATCTAAAGTTTTTATGCATGCTTTTTATAAATAACAGCATTATGAAAAATTATCTAATTAAGTATTGGTTAAAAAAAAGTATGAGGAATGGAAGTACGTTTCTCTTTTCACAGCTTTTACTTACTTGAACTGGAATAGAATAGGAAATTATGTCATTTTATCAATAGTAATGTTGTTTATCTGATTTGCTAATACTTTTGTAGGGTAATTTTATGTTCCTTATAAGCTTGATAAAGAAAACCACACAATTTTAAAGAAAGCATGCTGTTAGCTAAGTGTTTGGTACAATTAAAACATATATTATGCATTTTAAAACAAACCTACAATAAGAGACTTTGCTTTGAGTAATTATATCAAACTTTTAGTTAGGTATTTACTGCAAGCTTGAAATACATTTGGTTTAGCACTTGGATCTAAATACCAAGGCTTGAAAATTCATTTTACATCCTCTTATAATCTTATAAATTATTTGACACATAAGCCTCCTATGTAAAGACCTGGCACATACTCTCATTTGCACATTCTCCTTTTTCAATGTACAATTTTAATTTAAAAAGGTATTTTCTCAGAGAACCATTTGACTGGATTTCCTATCCATGTTGGCATACAATGGCAACACCATCAGAATAGCTTATATATTAAATATTTTATAACCTTGTTCTCTTAATTTACTTGTACTGAATTCTAGCCAAAGGTAAGAATAAGAGGTCATTATCAGGTAACGGTATATAACAGATTGTAGGTGGTTCATGGATCCCATTCCAAGAGCACTTGTTGAAGCCTCCTGAGGTAGCATCTGCTTCTTCATGTTTTTACAGTACATTGTTGGAGGCTATCCAGTTTAAAGGCATACAGTAACGAATCCGTTTATTTAAAAAACTGTCTTGTTTACCTGTTCTAGTCTATTAAGCTCTGTATGTCTGTCTTCAGAAATAAATTAAGCATCTGATTTGCAGAAGGCTAGTTATCTCCCATTGGCTGCCTCTCAGTTGTTGAAAGAACAGCAAAATAATGCTTGTGTCTTACATTGATATGTCTGAATCAAAGCACACTCAGCTGCTTGTTTTATTTGATTGATCTAAAGATAGATACCCCACAGCCGCATCACTCTTCCTTACAGCTGAAATAAAATATGATGAAGAACAAGCCAGTCAAGATAAAATTTGTGATTTTCACACAAGACACTGGGTTAGACTTCCAACAATGTCCTACAAAAACCCATCAATGTAAGTGCTAATTGGCATAAATGGCAAGGTTTTGGGAACAGGGGCAGAGGAGGGTGCCTGCAGGGGTTTCTTCAGAGAAAGTGTTGTGAAGTACAGGAACAGGCCGCCCAGGAAAGTAGTTGAGTCCCCATCCGTGGAGGTATTTAAAAGATGTCTAGACTGAGCGCTTAGGGACATGGTTTAGTGGTGGACTTGGTAGTGTTAGGTTTATGGTTGGACTTGATGATCTTAAAGGTCTTTTCAACCTAAATGATTCTATGATTCTCCTTAAAAACTGAAAATTTTTATTTCATTTGTTTTCAAAACCATTAATTGCCAATTCATATTGGAAATGGAAAATGGTATGAAATTTTCTCAACCATAAAGATAAATAAAAAAACTTGTGGATTTTAATATTAGGATAATTCCCGTTGCTACTGCTTTGCAGATAAGGATATCGGTTTTGCTCTCTAGCTTTTTTTTTCCCTTCCTTTTTTTCATTTTAGAGGAAGTGTGCTGATGTATTTCTTTTCTGTAGCTAGATGAAAATGAAGAAAAATTAGAAAGACTTTATAGAACAAACCCCAAAGCCAGCAGTGAAAATTGCTGTCATACCTTTTCCACACTTACAGCTAAAGCATACAAAATATTTGAAATTTGTGTGTTAATAGTGTTCATTTTGACAAAGACTACGACTGAAAAAGGAATTGATTAAATAATAATGAGACAAGGGACTAGAACTTGGTGTAAACTCATTAGACACTGACTGAGATTCCCTTTAGCACCTACTAAAGAAACCAGCTGCTTCTGCACCTCAAAATAGACGTTTTCTCTGCTCAGTCTGTCAGGTAGAGCAGCTGCTAAAGGACAGTAGTTTCCCGAGGAGAAATTTGATTAAGGAAAGACATATATAACCAAAACATTCACTGAAGTGTGATCAACAGAGTCTGAAAAAAATGAACATGAAATTCTGAGCACTGTTATGTAACTCTGTACTGTACATTACTCCCTTAATGATAGCATTTAAAGCAAAATATAATCCCTTTCCTTGTTCAGATCCAGCATGTCACTGTAAAATAAATATACATCTGTATATATACATCTATAAATATGCACCAAGAATTTATGTTCATTTAAGCATTAGGAGAAACAAATCACACTTACCACTATCTGAATTTCTGTGGAAAGCTTAGCCTACAGTATTTGGTTGGTGTTGTTGAAATGACAAGGCCATTCAATGTTCTTTGTTAAGACAATCTCCTTACCAACAGTGGCTACTCAAAATTAAGGATGCACTAATTAGTGTTTCAATATGTATATTTTTAATCAGAAAAAAATTATCTAAATATAATCCATGGCCTGAATGTCATCCTTACACAATAGAATCAAACTGTATTTAACCAGATCTGCTTTGAGGCATACGATATATTTGAAGTTTAGCTTTAATTGATAGCCTTCATGAAACACATCTGTTGACTTGAACTTTTTCATTGAAAACTCTCCAGATGTTTTCTGGATTCTGAACTTGACTTTGCAGAGCTATAGATCAATTCTATGTTAATTCATGAAAGTGTTTCATCAAGCAAGCGCCAGTAAGTTATCTGAGTTCAATGCAACCCAGGATACCTTCAGCCTTCTTTACTACAAGAGCACACTGTTGGCTCATGGTTAACTTGTCTACCAGGACTCTAAGGTCCTTCTCTGTAGAGCTTCTTTTCAGCAGGTCAACCCCTTACCTGTACTGGTGCATGAGGGTATTCCTCCCCAGGTGCTGGACCCCTACACTTGCCCTTGTTGAACTTCATGATGTTCCCCTCTGCCCAGGTCTCCAGTCTGTCCAGGTCTTACTGAATAGCAGCACAACCTCCTGGTGTGTTAGCCACTCCTTCCAGTTTTGTATCATCAGCAAATTTGCTGAGGGTACACTCCATCCCTTCCTCCAGGTCATTGATGAATATGTTGAACTAGACTGGACACAGTACTGACCCCTGGGGAACACGCCTAGCTATAGTTTGATGAGGTTTAGGAGACAATATCATAGCAGCCAGATGTATTTACTCCATTTTTACTGGAGGGTGTGAATGGGATGTCCACAAAACTTACAAGCTATTCTCCTTTTTCAACAGCGTACATGAAAGAGTTGATGAAGTGGGTTATAACCATTACTGTAAGGCATTTACTATCAGTCTTTGTATTGACAAAATTAAATTTACTTTTAATTGATAACTCATAACTCATAGTAGCCTATGACTATTATATTTTACACATTAGCTTTCAACTATAAACTGATTCTTGCTAAAGTTATGCAAATGAGAACCTTGGTTTATGTGATCTTAAATTTCTCTTGTCGTCTTGTCAGCAAGGTGTTCAGGCTTTTGTGTGGCTAGTGGACTGGATATGATGATGAATATTTGAGTATGTGTTAAGAATACCAACCTAATGATTCAAATCTTGGGATAAGCAAAGAAGAACAAAGATGATACCAGTCACAAAACAATTGTGGCAAACAAAGAAAAACACTGGTGGATCATCAAGAATTAATTCATTTTTACCACATCACATTGACAACATGATTATTCTCTTCAGTTAAGAGCACAGCAATGAACTGCCTTTGGGTAGAACAATGACCTATATAGCTTGTTTCTTGTCTCTTGCAGTGGACAAGTGTAAATACTTAGGAAACAGCCCAGAAATAGGTATCTTTTTGTTATCCCAGGTTTCAGAGACATGCAGCCGAGGAACAGCCTGAGCCAATGGCGATCAACTTTGTATATCACAGTTTTCAACTGATTTCTTGTCTAATGAAAAAAATTTTTTCCTCTTCAAGTCCTTCCTAAAATGATAAGGAGATTTGGATATACATGAATTTATATCTTTCCTAATACTCATTTGTTATTTTTTTTTCAGGTTCAGATATGACTGTCTCTATACTAAGCATCACAGGAAAACATCAGAAAGAAGCTTATCAGTGTGTAAATCAAATAGTGTGTTTTTTGGAGCTCAGAACAATTTCATGTCAATATAAATAGCTGTGAAAATAAAGTGAATATTCTGTCTTTACCAAGGCAGAAAGGCACAAGCACACTCAGAAATTCCACACCTTTTAGATGACTAGTTCCAGTTATGAAATTCATGTGCCTGAACTAAAAATAGAGTATTTTCTGAAGAAAAGATAGGACACACATGCTTCATTTTCCTCTATACTCTCTACAGGCTTTACACACTGCATTTTAAATGCTTCATTCTAAATAACTAAGCATGTAAGTTTCTGTACTGCATAAGAAATCAGTTCTAAATATAAATCTAAAAATAGGATGCACAACAGACAAAATGAGAAAGTAGGTAGGAAGGATGTTAACTTACTCATATAAAATACCAAGAAAATGTCTGTATTAGAAGATTCATCATGTACTATACTTAAATATCTGCTAAAATGCCCAAGTTCACATGGATGTTCATACACAAAAGCTTTACCATCTTATGTTTCAACAACAGCAACTGCATTTTCCAATATTCTGTCACTAACTGTAGCCAGCAATAGACACTTAGGAAAAGAGGGTAAGAAATAAAGGAAGCGTGAGTAAATTGCATTTGATCATGCTAACTGCTACTGATTACTGATTACAGTAGTGGTTACTGATTGACCTGTCGTTAGATTAATCTCATTCTTTTTCTACTTCCAACAATATGCTATGGCAACGTAACCCATGAATATTAAATAGTACTTTATTTTGTTTTTTTTTAACTGTGTCAGTTATGTATTGTAAAATGTAGTGGCTAACAGTTCTTCATTCTTCTATGGTTTTAAACACATCATTTGTCCCTTTTTTGAGATTATACATATGGATCATATCATGCTTTTGGTAAAGAAAACCTTTTGCTCAGGTATCTATTTCAGGTGCTTAGTCAGGAAATTAAAGGCATAACTTTTGTTTCCACCTTAACTCTTCAGGACACAAATCCCAGCTCTTCCATTTCAATGGAGAGTGCCCTGACAACTGGGCTGCAGAGTAATCTTGGTGCATACACAGTATATACACCAATCAAACAGCTAAGTTTCTCTCCTATATTTAAATTCACAAGTACTGTCTCAGTTGCAAATCAAATATGTAACATCTGCTGCATTTTAGACTTGACTGACTTCACATCAAAAGTAAACTGGGAGCTGTTGACAGTGGCTTAACTATTTAGTCTATCAATGCCATATGCCATTACCAGGTATAGTCTTCAGCCAAAGAAAATGTGACTGAAGACAGGAAAGAAGGCTGTCCATTTGTGTGGCCTTGGCCTTCCCATCCTGCATGAAAACCTCCCAAAGCATAAACTGAGCTCACGGGAGTGTGCTTAATTTTGGAAAACCGTGTATAAAAAGGACAAGGGGGTTAAGGAAAGAGCCTACAATAGAAAGGATAAGGACACGTTTACAGCTGGAAACACATTCAAAGCTAAGTCTCAGACATGGTGAAAAGAAGGCAGTTTTCATGGGGATCCATGTCCATACGTTATTTTAATATGTAGAATCCTAAACTGCTAAAAGTTACTGAATGGAAAGCAAGACTAGAGGAAGGTCAGATCGGGTAATTTATTTTCGGATTTGTATTTAAGTCATTTCACCCATAGATCTGAGTATTCACTATTTAAAGTGTCATCTTTTTCCCATTTATTGATCTTAGAAATAAAATACAAAAAAACCCTTAAAGTAAAACATGTATATTCAAACTAAAAATGTAAAATTCAGATATTATAGAACAATTTATTAAAGGAGCCAGAAATAGCAGGAAAGTAAAGAAAAAATGTCAAAATCTTCTTTTTTTTTTTTTGTCTTCTTCTTCTTTTGGAAAAGTAATTCAACCTACACTTCCTGAAGAACTGTCACTCCACTTCCAGTTAACAGACTGTCACACTGAACACTTTACGGAGCACAATGAAATTGGCACTGCTCCATAACTGACAGGTTGTTTTTCCAAACCTCTTTCAATTATATAATATCCTCAGAGTCAATAATATAAAAGCAGGAGCTTTTCTCACATGGAGAACTTTTATCATGTCCTAAATTAAGTAACAGGTAACAAGCTCTTGCAATTTATAATCCTCAAAAGGCAAGTAACTGGATTAAAGGTTCTTGCAGTGAGATTAGCGTGAATCAGGTTATAAAAGTGAAGAATGGAGTCTAGTGCAATATCTGTACATTTTCATGGATAATCTATCTCAAAAAGAGTACCTAGCATAATTTTGTTACTCTGTATTTGGGATATATTCTGTAGTGAAACCTGAAAAATTCTTTGTGTCTGCGCTCATTTTTCAACAAATCTTGTTTAATCAAGAATTACTTTTAGCTAGTTCTATTTATGTGAATTTGAGATTAAGAAACAAAGTACAATATGATATTTCAATTCATGGTTACAGAAAAAAGCTCCATTCAAAGAATAAACATTCACATATATTTCAGAAATCATTTTGGGAGCTAATTTGCATGTATGACCTTTAATACTCACAAAAATTAAGTGTTCACCCAACTTCTGAATGCAGTGCTCATTTCTCTGTTACTTCTCTGAGAAAAGTTGTAATGTACTGGTTATTTTTTCTTAAACTGTAGAGATGTGATGTTGAGTATTTACTGCAGAGCCAGGGAATTATTCTGGAAAATGAGGGCTGCGGTTGTACAGTGTTGCGCTGCAGATTGAGAATAATATCATTCAAAGGGAAGCTAGCAGGCTGAAAAGTAAATTCTTATCCTAGGGATCTCACTAATAAGAACAAAAAGGTAATGAATTGTTAATAACATTTGCCTAACCCAAAGATATGGAAAGCATCACTGATAAGGAGAATCAGAAAAGGAAGAATTGAAGTCTGTGGGAACAGAAATGGAAACGAACTCTATTAGTATAAAGCACGATTGCTAATAAAAGTCTGCGTGCATGGAGATTCTGAGTTGGAAAGGGTGAAGGAGGGAAAAATCCTGTCTGTATGAAATGATTGTCTAGCAGTGCAATGAATGCACAAAAAAATCATTGAGGTTTGTAGGGCTGATCAGGCCAGGTACTTGCAAGAGATAAGGACTTGAGCCAATATGCAAAACACAGGGGAGACTTCATCTAGAATATTGGGAAGAATTGCTATGACCTAATTTTAAGTTTCTAATTGAAATATCTTGATTATAAGAAAAGTCTGCCTATGCAATTAATAGAAACAAATAAACAATATTCTGAATTATCATTCTGAATGGCCTGCTTTACAGTTTTATCATGTGAGGAAACTATACTGGATTCCTAACACAAGTAATATGGGCAATTCTTTTTTATATACAGTGTGGGTTATCGCTTTTAATACATTTACTCAGATGCAAAAAAGGAGTGACCATGTGAAGTGCTGGGGCCTGAGTTGTGGGCCCCAAGCTGGAGTTGACCTGTGAATGAGTCACAACCTAGCAGAATGTTTTAATTTTTCTATAGGTTTCATGTTCCAGAGGCAGAATCTGGCCCACCTGTATCTTTGTGGCTCTGCCCTCACCCAGGTGGTTGGGGTGGGGGAGGCCAGGACTATATAAACCAGGAGCCGTTCTATTGCAATAGCTTCCTGTTGGGTGTGGCTTCTGTTGGGGCTGGTTGCATCTTGCTGAGCTCTCTCAGTGGTGTCCTTCCATGTGAAGGGCCACTGAGGGAGCCATCTCTGTCTGTTGTGTCCAGCAGACAATGCTAGCACCACAGTGGGCAGTGGAGGAGCTGGGCCCACAGTAACCTATGGTGGGACTGTTTGAAAGAAGACTTTTGAGGGGATGTTGCTGAGTTTAGGGCTGGCCTGTGTGATCAGGCAGCTGATGGCAGCATAAAATGATGGTGGCTGAGCCAATACAACACCATGAAATTAGCCTAATTTAGATGAAAATACGAAACTGGATTGGTTTACTTATCCTAGCAAAATGAAGGTATATAGAACCATAACTTCTCATAAATACATCACAGAGCTAAAGTGCAATGTTGGCACAAAACCAAATTAATATAAATGCACCAGAAATTTATGAGAAAAACCAGATATTTCTAACCTTCAAACTACTAAAATTGGTGTAGTAAGTCAGTAGAGTAAGTGGGGCAAAAATACCATGCTAATCTTATTAGAAAGGTGTATCAATTTACAGTATGGTTGCTTACATTATCAGGGTATTGGGTACATTCAGGTCTACTCAGAAAAGGCAAACAACCTATAAGACACCGAAGGGTTTTTACATTTATTTTGCTAAGAATCAAGGGGAATTCTCTTTTTTATGTTCATAAAAGTGTTTTTTCTAATGTTTCTTATTATATACCATTTCCAGAACAGAGGAACTTGCACAAGGCTGATTTTTCTTTCCTAGTGATATATATATAAACTTCCAAGATACCCTTTGTCATTACAAGGTAAAATGGAAGTACTTCCTTTCAGCTAATAAATGGTTCATATGTGTAAAAAAAAAAAAAAAAAAAAAAAATTAAAAAATGCTAGGAATTTGGATTATCTTAATTCAAACTGGAATCAGGAGAATCTTTATGTCAAAACATAGTTAGTAAATACTTTTAATTTACCCTTACAGCTACTGGGTGTCAACCTGTTGACAGAAACAACCTCATTCTTTCAGTCAAAACAAATATATTTAAAAAAAGCCCACAACTTGACATGCCATTTTGATTTCATTATGATACCATAAATCACTCATTTTCTCATTCTGAGAATAGCTGCTTCTGTTCTTTTAGGTGTTATGATAAATACAGTTTGTACTTGATAATTTTATTAATTTTCATCAAATAAAATTACAAATAACTAGGCGTTAGGTATACTGTATTAATATGGTGTGTGTATATATATATTAGTATGCAGTCATGATAGTTGAAGGATACAATATAAGGAAAATTTCTAAGAAAGAAGAACATAATTTTTTATGCTGTCTGACATGCCTAACCTTTCTCTGTAAGCTAGGTATAAATCTTTACATAGCTGGAAATGGCACATCTTGGAGAATTAAGAAAAAAGTGGTAGTAGTTTTCAGGCACTAAAACAATATCCTAAATAACAGCCTAAAAATAAATTAGTCGGTATGCAGATCAGTCCTACTGCAACAAAGCGGTATCAGCCTCAGTAGTCCCTGTTAATTTGCTGTTCTCTGTAACTACTCATACAGTCTAACAACACCCTGCCAAAACAAGCTTCACTGCTGATTACATATTTCTCCAGCAAAAGAGTTGTGCTTGAGCTGCTTGAGAAGTGTGTGCAGCTCAGTAGTCCAGTAAATGTTTATATGCAGTTAAACCCACCAGGCTTTATCCCACACATAATCCAAAATGAGTGTATCAAGTACTCTTGGAAAGGAAGATGACTTAATCTCAGACAAAAAAAAAAATTAGATGACCTACTCTCTGAGTGAGTACTTATATATTACTGAGTGGCAGAACAACCAATAGATTTCTGAATCTAGTCTCAATTTTCTTTTGCTTTTCTTGTGCAAGATAAAATGTCTTAGCAGATAGAGTCAAATGTATCCTTTAAAACATAAGATGTTTTTAACATTTTCATTTCTATTAAAAAAACCCAAACAAACAAATACAGTTTCTACTCAATCTGGTTTCATTTGAAAGTACCAATCTTATTTGCAGCTTCAACATTTACTTGGCTTTCATTAATTCCTAGTTTGTAGTTCCTTCAGGAGACTAAGGGATGGAAAGTGTCTGAGATTATACGAGTAAGAAGCACACAAGTCGTTTTGTTGTTGCGATCTTTTTATGTACTCTAATGGAAACAGCAGACATATTGATTATTATGACTAAATGTACTGCTTTGCCCCATCTTCTCTTAAAAGGTATGTATTTAATCTTAAAATCTCTATTCTGCATTTGTAAATACACCATTTGGACCTGTCCTATTGCCATTTGTCCAAGTCTCGACTTTCAAGTAATATGTACAATTTTTCAAACTATAAGATCCAGTTGAGGAAGAGCATGTACTCTTCGTTAGATTGATTATACTGTTACTGGGCATATTCATTCATCAGCAACATGCTGTCGATGATCCTATGGCAAAGATTAGCAATCTGTACAAAAACTACAGCATGTTGTAACCTACTTTTCTAATTTTTGTGTTGGACAAAATTTTGCTTTTACCAGTACCATTTTGGACTTAATATCTCTCAGTGGTCAATTCACCTGGCTTTTAATTCACTGTCTTTTCTTTCCTGAGCTCTAGTTTAAAACATCTTTCTTATGGACGGAGTCTATGTTAATGTTCATCGTTTTGAGTCACCTTGATTTCAATTGAATTTAGCAGGTTGACTTCAGTAGGGAGTTTAGGAAAATACATGTGGACAAGAAGATTGCTGCTTAGTCTCCTAATCTGTTGTAAATGATGAGACAAATACTTCTCTGTTCCTCTGCAAAATAACTCCTAGCTTGCAATGGGAGCTGTGTTAGTAAAACCATTATAGATGGTAAAGTACTTGTGTACTATAAGGCAGAGGTTAGTCAAAGGACAATGCTGGAACCTACCATTTCAGAAATATGTGAAATAACCACAGGCTACTGTTCCTTATTTAATGTTCCCATTTACATTTTATTTTCTAACAATTTATTTTTTAGTTTCTTTACATGATCTTTGTCAGATGTCTGGTTTTCCACAGAAGTTTTAATTCACTTTCCAATTTTTTATTTTTCTATAATCAACATCTTACATCAACTGTATCCCATACACCTCTTTTTTTAAATTTATACAGATCATTTAATTTCATATTCTAATTTCAGCTTCCTTTGGGTTTTTTGTTGGCTTATTTTTTTTCTTGCAGACTGTTTGTCTGAAGTCTGTTAAATCTGATTATTTCTTACTTGCTTCATCAGAAGACAGTGAAGCACTACTCAGCTTGGTAATATCTGGAATAGGTGAAATGTTTCTCTTTAGTGACTATTGAACTTAGTCAAACTCCTGATGGTTGCTCAGGATATAAAGGCAAAAATTCAGAAATAAATAATGGTAAGATTTGTTGATGTCTTTCAAATTAAATTACAGTAAAGTTAGGAGGATACACAAGAATAATGAAATTATATTCAAAAGCACTTGAATTGTGATTCAGCCAGCAGATGGCAAGTCATGTTCAGTGGAGGAAGACAGTAAGATCTTACTTAAACTATGCAAAAATTCTGAGTTGAAGATCCAGACAAACCTTTTCCCCCACCTGTCCAAAGATACTGTGCTTTTGTTACTATGAGAAAGAAAAAGACAATATCTTATGCACCCCAGCAGTCTCAAGGGTAAGATATTGGAGATGTAAAATGACTCCTTTCTAGCAAACCTTTCATTTTCACTGGATGTTCCAATCTGGAATGGTTTAATTTTCCTTACATTTTGGAGTATTAATCTCTATTTTCCTGAGCATGCTGATGAAGATGTAGTGTGAAAAGGGAAAAACACCAACTGTTACTAATGCAAAATATATTGGATTTCAAATACTGATGTTTCTAGATAACTAATAAAGCAAAAGCAAGATTTTATCCTTTGTTTTTTAAGTATAGCGTAGGTATCACTAATATAACTTAAATTGTCTTTAACTGAAGACACACGACTTGAACTCTACATGCAAAATTTTTAAAATTATTCAGATTGTGCAAAAAAACCCAGTTATTAACACTCCTGAATCAAACCACTCTAACAACCGTAGCAGATGTCAGAATCTTTTTCAGCTATGAGAGAAATGGCTAACAGTTACAGTTGCTTCAGTTTATTTGTTCCCACTCTGTTTAAATAATTTAAATGAAAATGTCTTTGCAATGACTTCAAACACTGAAGTATAGATAGTTCACTAAAATTTTGCAAAATGAAAGATCAGTTTCTAGCCTTGCACATTGTATTTTTATTCTTTAGAATCTTGTTTTAGAATTCAAATTGATGATATTTAACATAGTAAGAAGAGAAAAAAATGTAAAGCTTGGCTCTTGGCACATATTTTGCTTTCATCTCTTCAATTAGCCATCCTAACTGAGTGACAGATTATTATTTACTGTAAATGAGAGAGATTTCAAATAACTGGCTTACTGACTCAAAGATTTTTAGAGGAGTAATAGCTGGTAAAAGTCTGCTTTCTCTTTTTCAGGTCCCCACTGTATGGTGTATTGTAGTGGCTGTAAAAAATGCTTTGGACTGAGACTTGACCTAGCTTTTGAAGTGAAAAATTTTAATCTTAATTAAATTTTAGAATTTCAGATCTCATTTCATGAAAATGAATACCTCGGTCTATTGTTTCAGAAAAAAAATCAAACATAAAAATAAAACTAATTGTCTGCAAATAACTTAGGAAATTCTTAACTGGGTATTTTCCCTGTATAAAGTGTATAGCTTGGTTCATTCATTAACAAAATTTAATTTACCTCAATAAAATTAGAACTTCGCAATTTGTCTCTCTTCTCTTGTTGAATAGAATTAAAGCATTGCTGTAAGGCTAATCTGTACTGGGATCTTTATCATACTGAAGCTAATACAAGCCCTCTCACACTAGAAATTTCTTTTGTGTTTTTTTGTTGTTGTTGTTAGTTTTACCTTTTCTAACAGATTTTTGCTCTTCTTTAGATTTTGTAACGGAATTCACACAGGAAATGTATTTTTCTACAAAACTGCATATCTACATAAATTATAGATAACTTCTTTCTCATCGTTGGACTGTGAATTATAGAACAGCACATTTATAATAATAAAAAAACCTGGGACTCAATACAAGTAGAAAACATAACCGTTTTTGGAGAAATAGTAGAAATAGATAAAGCAGATATATGCTGCTCAATTACAAGACGTATCCATAAAGGATGTATTGAAAATACTTTAATCTAGATATCTTCCCAAACACCTTCTTTTTGAGAAAGTCAACTTCTCCCTCCTCTCAAGCACATCTGTTTGATAGCTGCTTTTACAATCACACTTGATTAGACTTTTTACAAGCACTTTTACCTATGTGAAAAAATGTAATTAACTTTACTGAAGCACAGCAGTTTTATAGGTATGTGGCATTGACCCAGGATTTTTTCAGAAGAGCTGCAAAGTTCAATTATGTCTACCATTAAGAAAAATTTTATTGTGTTCACATCCTAAGATTTTACCCTGTGACAAAGCAGCATATCCATTTCATGGGGCCAGGAATCCTGCACCAGTCTCTAACCTTCAGTAATAACTAAAATTTCAGCAAATCTGACCCAAATTATTTACTGTATAAGCAGAGGTTTCTTAACCTCTTTAAAGATATTACTTTTAGTTACAGACTGAAGTATTATTACATATATTTTGGTGCTAATATGTATAGTTTTTCTTGAATATTTTCTGCTTTGTCTATGATAGTGCAGGATTTTTACTGAAAATGTTTAGCTTTCTAAAATGTAAATAAAACCTAACCAAATGGTCATATAAACCTAAAAAAACAATCTGAAACTATATTCTCTTTCTCTGACTGCTGATTTGTTAGCAGCAAAACTATGTAAATTACAGAAAAACAAAACCTACAAAAACCTATGCACAAGTCAGAAACAAAGTGAAATATGAAAATTAATAGGTTTCAGGAAGAAAGCAACCGATGAAACTACAAAATTTATGAGGTGCTTCAATATAGCAAAATTATTTAAAAGGTTGTTTTACAATAATTTTCAGCATGGTAAACTTAGAAATTCCCATTAAGTTCACTGTTCAAAGCAGTGTCCAACTTCCACCAACTGGAAAAATTAACTAAGATCACAGCTTTGTGATTTGACTTTGAAAGGCAGGTGCAAATTTGGAGGGGCAAATACTTAGAAGTTTCTATTTCTGCGTATTGAGTTTACCCATACAGGACATCATACAAAATATATACATATATACATATATTCTATAATTAGGACTGAAGCCTCAGATATGATAAAAAGTGAGAAGGAAAAAAACATGAGCCAGTCAAAAGTGATCAGACTAACAGTGATATAAAATTGTAATATTTTATGCATGAAGTCTGCACAGTACACATGGAAGGATTAGATTAGTTAATATAAATGTAACAATTATTTAATAAAATGTTAATTATGAAAAAAATTACATAAGTAAGCAAATGGAAACATTAGAAAGGAGATTGAGAAAATTAAATAAAATGACAAGTTTTGATTTTTTTTTTCCAATATTAACAATTCTGGGGTTTTTTGTATGTGACCGAATGGATTAAAACACATACTTAGAAAGAATGAACTCTCTGAAATAACTTGTTCCTTGTAGCTGAAGTCTATAAGGCAAAAAAAAGAAAAATCAAACATAAACCCTACCAAAACTGTGATATACTCTCAAAAGCTAGCAACAATTGGCTTGTACTGCTTCCATTTTATAGTTTAATAAATTTTTTTCACCTGTTGTCTTAGAATCTATCCCCAGGTAGTTAGAAAGGGGTCATAGCTCAGCTGTCCATACATAAACATACACTTGCCTGTTTGTCATAATAATATGACACAATGTTGCATAGTGAGTGTGTCAAGTTTGCCTAGTGGTAATGTATCTTACAGTTATGCAAGGATGCCTTGAGGTTCACTTCTCATTCTTTCTCAGTTTCTCACTGGACAGTCACAGACTTTATGTTAGAAAGACCATTGAGTCTCTCTTACCACATATTAGAGGGAAGCATGATTTGTTTTTTGTTGCTTGGGTTGTTTGGTTTTTTTTGTGTGGAGATCCTCTTAGTCATTTGTAGGACTGTATGTCTGCTGGAAAGGGAAAAAAAAAAAAAAGAATTTTGGGAGGAAATTTTCTCCAAATTGTTTCGTGTCGCTAAAGCAAATGCATAGCTTTATCTCCCTTGCATGTATGTATGCATATATTACACACATACAAGATACGTGGCTGTGTTATGTTTATGAATGGGAGTAAAGGACTATTTAGGTAACTGTCCTGACAATACATTTTTAAAAGGACTTAAACATTTTGAGATATATTACATTTGTTCAAGGGGTGATACAGTGCTTAGAATAGTAAGTATTGACTTCATGTTGAAACAATTTTTGGTGACTATAGCTTATTTCAATGTTTATTCCACTCAAAACAGTATCTATAAAGTGTCTTCTGTAAATTTGGTCTTTCCTCAGTATTTACAGTGGTATCAGAGTTTTGTTGCTTTTTGGTTTTTTTTGGTTGGCATATTTAAAATATACTGTTATTATTATAAGTTTTTAACTGTGTCTATGTGTATACTATGAACTAATTGATTTCATCCTCAGACTCTTTATCAGCAAATTTTAAAAATACTCATACTTCTCACATGATCAATTTGACGACTTCTGCATATTTAAGAATAACCCAATGAATGCACCATTTTAGAAAGGGTGGTTCGGTGAAGAAACTATTAGCTAGGCAGAACTTTTGCTATCTTGCAAAGTACTACCATTTTACCAACTTTCTTAGCAGTAAAAATAATCAAGTTAAATCAGACATTTGTTGATGTCATGACAAATAAATTATCTTTTGACATTTCTTTTATTGGTACATATATGCAAAAGCTAAATTTTGCTCTTTCAGCTTCCTTATTGGCAAGTGGACTTCTAACATTTCAAGGCTTTGCATCACATTTGAACTCCTTCAACCGTGAAATATATATATAAATATATACTGTGACAGAAACCAAGATGAACAAAAAGTTCTGTCTGATTTTTAGGAACAAGGGGATCAATTGTACTGTAAGTCACTAACTTTACATATCTTTTAAAGTAAAAAGATTCTTATTAGAAAATCAAGTAAATTATTTTTCATTTTAGAACAGTTAAAAAGTATGTATATCACTAGATCTTAGATTTTTTTTTTCTATGTTTTAGAGTTTTCTTCTTTTTTTTTTTCTTTTCCCTGAGATGGATGAAACAAAACCCATAGACCTTCAATGCAAATATTACTAGTTTGTACTTCGAGTATCTTTCTGGATATGATTGACCACCTACTTAGCATAATAAATTTTCATTCTTTTACAGCAGATGTGGTAGCTAAGGCTAAAGAAGTTGGTAGTATTTTAATGTATTTACTGTTAATCTGTGTTTCTTAGTCTAACTTCTTATTTGTGGCTAAAAGTAGGAGTGTGGTGGTTACAAAACCCAGAGTCTGACAAAGTAAAGAATTTAACTTTTCTTCTAACGAAAAGTGCATCCTTCTGCCATGGTTCTAAAATTGAATCAGTTTTGATAGAGTTTAGATTGAGTGACCAAACCGAAAGCAAAGCAGCATAGTAAAAAACTCACTTCCAAGAAACAAAGTTGCACTGATGAACATTCCTTCTGGTTAACTGAAACAGGAGGATTACATCAGAATTTCATATCTATTTCATATCTAAATGATAGGGTACCTATACTTTATTGAGGTACATATTTGCAGTGACTGAGAATCAATATGACACCTTGTTTTGCAGTATATCAAAGATTATGGATTTTTTTTTCACATCCAGTGAGGTTTATTTTATTGAAATGAGGAATCTTTCTCAA
>VZZY01006472.1:0-21989 GCA_013400335.1 Eurystomus gularis | reverse complement strand
ACCTCATCTACTTGTTTTTTGAATACGTTCCAGGGATGGTGACTTTGCCACTTCCCTGGGCAGCCTGTTCCAATGCCCAACCACTCTTTCAGTAAGTAACTTCTTCCTGATATCCAATCTAAACCTCCCCTGGTGCAACTTTAGGCCACTATCTGTCATCCTATCATTAGTTCCTTGGGAGAAGAGACCAACACCAGCCTCACTACAATCTCCTTTTAGGTAGTTAGTTGTAGAGAGCAATGAAGTCTCCTCTCAGCCTCCTCTTCTCCAAACTAAACAATCCCAGTTCTCTCAGGTGCTCCTCATATGATATATTATCCAGACCACTCAAAAGCTTTGTTGCCCTTCTCTGGACCCGCTCCAGCACCTCAATGTCCTTCTTATACTGTGGTGCCCAAAACTGGACGCAGTACTCAAGGTGCGGTCTCACGAGCACTGAGTATAGGGGCACAATCACCTCTCTGCTCTTTTGTCACAGCATTTCTGATACAGGCTAGGATGCTGCTAGCCTTCTTGGCCACCTGGGCACACTACTGGCAGTTAATTGATGGTGTCCATTTAGAGGTACATGGGAGTTACAGATCTGTAGTGTGCAGTAGATAATTACCCTTTCTTGCTAGTCAGAAATACAAATATGAAAGATAAAGCTCTAAAAAAGGTTAGCTTAGAAGTAACTGTCATGGTTTAACCCCAGCCAGCACCTAAGAACCATGCAGCTCCTTGCTCACTCCTCCCCCACAGTGGGATGGGGAGGAGAATTGGAAAAAAGTAAAACTCATGGGCTGAGATAAGAACAGTTTAATGAAATAAAATTAAATATAGTGGTAATGATGATGATGATGATAGAAAGGAAGATAACTAAAAGAGAGATAAATAAAACCCAAGAAAAACAAGTGGTGCACAATGCAATTGCTCACCACCTGCTGACTGATGCCCAGCCAGTCCCCAGGCAGTGATCAGCACCACCCTGGCCAGCTCCCTCCAGTTTATATACGGAGCATGATGTCCTATGGTATGGAATATCCCTTTAGCTAGTTCAGGGCATCTGTCCTGGTCATACTACCTCCCAGCTTCTTGTGCACCTACTTACTGGTGGAACATGGGAAACTGAAAAGTCCTTGGCTGAGGATAAGTGCTACTTAGCAAGGACCAAAACATCAGTGTATTCTCAACAATGATGTTGAGAAACCCAAAACACAGGGCTGTACCAGCTACTAGGAAGAAAATTAACTCTCTCCTAGCCAAAACCAGGAGAGTAACTTAGCTGCCTATACACATTTTCAGAATGGATTCACCTTCCTAGCAGTGAAGAGAGCTACAATGCTCTTAATACTTGAAGCAGCATGTTTTGAGATAGCTTGAGTATCTCCATAGGAAACTGAAATGGAAATTGAGGCCATAGGAAGAGATACCAGTTCCTATAAAAATCAAGATTCAGAAAGACAGTAGTAAAGGGCGATCCATCTTACCAATTTTCATCATATAGATTGTTCCTCTTTTATTCAGAGTGTAAGTCTTGGAATGTAAGTTAAGAATACACCTGAAGAAGAGTGGACTATCTGGGGAAAGAGTAGCAGAGTGTTGCTTTTTTCTGAGCAGGGCATAACAGTTTACAAGTTCCAGACTGGGCACAGGCAGGGATAAAGAGGCAACGTGTGGAATTAGGAGCATGTAGCTCTGTCTGGGACTGAGGGACGTGAAGAGAACAAGGAACATACAGCTAAGCATGAGAGGTGACAGAAAGAAAACCGTTGTGGGAGTCAGCAGGGACTCTTGTAAGCTTGCTGAAAACCTCAGAGATATTGAGCCACCTGGGTGAAACTTAGCTGTGGAGTGTCCCTCCAGTGACCCATAACTTTGTAACTTTACAGACAGCAGTCTCAGTATACAAAATAATACAGATTAAAAAAAAAAAAACAAACCCCAAATATAAAGTTCCTGTTCCAGAGTACCATGTGTTCATTTACATTTATTCCGCCTGAACAATGATATTTTCCAGAGCTACTGTTGATGTGTTCCTGTGTGAAAATGTCTCCTCTCTCTGTCTCCTGTGTCTTTTCTCAAGGGAGGGAATGTGTTAGTTTCTAGTTATTATGGTTTATTATGTTGAGTTTTCTTAAAAAAAGAAAAAGATCAAATTACTTAAAATAATTTCCTTCACTTTTTAGTTAGGCTCAACATTTGAGTTCTGGTGCAAACCTAGAATTTTGAGAGTGAGACATTCTCTGGTGTCTTGAGCTTGGACAGTGTCCCAAATATTTTTTTGAGAAACCTGAGCCCCATGTGTAACTCAAAATGTTCATGAATACTTTTATAATGGAAAGAGGAAGTAGAATCCTGCTTCAGCTAACCACAGAGGAGAAACAACCTCTTACATATCAGTAACGTAGTATTTCAGTCTCTGTATTTTTTTTCATATCCTAATATTTCTTCTTATCATTTATGATACAAAACCAAGGTTTTACAGTTCAAGCATGAACCTTCCTGGCCTGTTGTTAAAAGTAAGCATGCAACTGCATGCATGCATACATATACTGCATATGCATGCATACAGAGTTACACATTCAAACACATTTCAATGTTCTTATTGCCTTCCCCTGGCAACTGGTTGCCATTGTCACTTACACCACAAGCATACCACTTTCATGACCTAAGGCTTGATCCCTTTAGCTGATACTTCTGACTCTTTTCTTCCCACACATGTTCTTTTAGTTCATATGATTAGAAATTGGGCTCTGTGTACTGCCCTATATACCTCCTGGGAACTGTGCTGTACCTCATCGTTTGTGTGGAAATGTTAAGAAAAGGGGCAGAGCAGCTCTTGGGCACCACTGGAATTTTTATCACCATCTTGGCAAACAACATCTAGTAGATTGGCTGAAAGCCCAAGATTACCAGATTTGGTTAAGTGGTTGTAGAGGAAATAACATAAAATAACTTATGCCTTGGACATAATTCCTTTCTACTGAACACTTGAAATACCTTGAAGACTTGCTTGGGTTTACTTTTTTTCTGGATAAATTAGTTATTTATTGATTGTACTACAGAAACACTTGTAGGTTTTGGCTGAAACCTAGAGGTATATATAAAGCTGCTGTCTTTGCTGAAATCTCAAGTATGACCAGAACCTTAATGTGCTGTGGCGTTGATTTGCTAAATTGAACCAAATCTCAATAGTTGTCTCCATTTATCTGAGGTGGCCATATGTGACGTGCACTTACTATTGGTTCGTATGACCTTACAACAGAAGGACTGTTTCTGCCCTGAGATACCAGTGTATGAATAAGACTATATAGGGAAGAAACTGAGAACTAGAAGAAACTGTTGGGTGGAACAGGAGGAAAGACTAAGGCAATATTACTACCCTTTAGCATCTTGGTAGCTTAATCCATCTTGATTGCTTTTGTACTTATTTTGGCAATTTTAAGGAAACACTTGAATAAGGACAAGGCAATATTTGGAGTATTTACAAGGAGCACCTCCCTTGCACCTCACTTCTTGTTTTTGTAAAACTCAGAAGTAATGTGTAGGTTTTGCTTAAATTTCAAGTTTCCTTTGGAAAGAGTGAAACAAAATATGTCTATTTCAAGTAAAAACCAGAATCAAATTACTTTATTTCTACATTAATCTGCATTTACTTCACATGTGATAGCACAACATGCCAGTTGTACTTTGAGTGTCTCCTCAGTTTTTCAAAATCAGGTGAGCTACTAACGTTAACTCTGTTTCCCACAATATAGCACACTCTTTTGTTGAATCAAAACAATGCATTGTGGGAATTCTTTAATCCTGATGAATAATGAGGAATACAGCTTTTGGAAGTTTGGCCAATAGAAGTAATGAAAAACACACACACACACACAAAAAAAAAATAGAATAAGAACACTCTCCAGGGAAGACAACAGCACAGGCAGTTGCTATTCAGTGTTGAATTTACTAAGAATAAAGCACAGTAATATCTTTACATAGATTAAAAAAAAAAAGTTTCCGGTTTCACAGATTTAGTTATCTTTAATACTCTGTCTTTTATTCAGGACCGGGATTGCTGTTAAGGGGACATGGACTTTATTTTGCACAGGCAAATATCTAGCTAATCTACCACTGGCATAACTAGCCTTATGATGCTTGTTTCCCATTCTTTAATATAAATGGTTTCTGAAAAGTGAAGATGAAGAAGGGTATGCATATGACATTGTAGTTAAGGCTATCATTCTAGCTACTGTTACAGCAGCTCAGAACTGGACTCAGGAAAAAACAGGAATACAGTGAAGATCCATATTCAGTTTAGATAGTGGTAATTAAAATAAATAATAATAATCCTGTAAATTATTTAGAAAGGCATTTTCCTCATAAATTTTGTTGCTCTTTAAGATGCTATAATTATTTCCCTTCCTTTTCAGTGTTTTTTTTCCAACATTGCTTTTATAACATATTTTGTCTTTACTATTTTTTTTTATTTGCACTATCTTTTAATGTCTCTCCTGTTTTCCCTTATATATTCTTTCTTTTTTTTTTTTTTTTTCCTAAATGCTCATCAGTCTGGATTGCCATCAAACTACTTTAAGTAGATTTAATTAACCAAAGTGAGATGCTGACAACCTCTGAAGGCAGGTGCTGATAAAAAATGGTTTAAAGCTGTACTTCTTGCTACGGTTTGTTTAAATAAAGTCACTTGAAACTTGAGTTTTCATGCTATAACTAGAATGGACTGCTGGAAGAAAAATATCTTTATTTTTCATAGAGAACTCCATTTATAGGTATCTGATAGTGTTAATGGCAATAGTTACATTAACTAATAAGCAAGGCAAATGGGAGGGGGATTAGAGATTCTTCTCATGTATGCGAAAGAATCTTCCAAAACATTGTTTATAATATAAATGTGTTTAGTCTTCAAAGCATCAGGGACAGGAGTTTTCATACTATCTAGTGAGGCTGTTTCTATGGCTGTCCTTCAGCCAGCCCATGATGGTGGCTGAAAACCTTTGCAGCAGGCAAAAGTAGTGTCTTCAATACTCTGCTAAGGGAGGAGGACTTGCCCAGTGGCATAATTCTACATCACTCTGATTTGTCCCGTCAGACCTCTCTTCTTGCAGCCCCTCCTCAATGAACAGCCTCCTAGGACCATAAAAGCTAGGTGTAGTGAGAGCAACCCTAAGGCTGCCTGCAGTTTGGGCAAGCCGGCCTCTGAGACCCAAGCCACACACACAGTTTTCCTTCTAGGCCAGAGAATCTATTCTGTGTAGCAGTGTATGTGTACATATATAAATAATTCAAATTATTTTACTACTGCACCTGCAGATTTTTTAAATGTCTGCTGAATGCAGCTTCAATTTTTTTTTCACTTCAGATATACCCTCTTAAAGGAAAAGTTTATCATGTTTTGTGCTCTCTTTTCTTCCCTTTGCTTTCTCCTTATGCAAAATGAACATAATTATAAATATATTTACTCTGTTTGCATTTTGCATATGGAAAATGCAGTTCATATTTTTATTCAATCTTATCTATTCTGCCTATACAGTAAGTTCATGTCAGCCCATGTATGGAGTTCATGGAAATACAAATGTGATGTTCTAACTCTTCCACTTATTCCTAAAGATGAGCTAATACTGAAAACACAAATGTTTGTCCCCTCTGGGCTGGTGGATCTCAGTTAGTTAATTAATTGGGTCATTTTCTTTCTCATACTGATTACACTGTGTTTTGACTCTTGAGTTGAGCTGGATGATGGCAGCCATTCATTCAGATAATGCAGTAGCTTCCCAAAATACCTGATGCTTATGGAAATTTCTTCCCCCAGCATTATTTCTTCTACTACTCTCATATTAATTTTCAGTACAACTGAATAGAAATGTGGCTCAGGTTCATGGTTCATTTTGTAAATCATTCTGCTTGTCAGGAGAGTGACCTAAAGAGGAAATTCTTAAGTGACAGGAGGTTGCCTTTACAATAAGCTATCTCCATGCAATTATCACTTTATCACAATGATAAGGAAAATTCATAGTTGGAAGAAAGGTCATTTGTTTTAATGTTATCTACCTCTGATGTCACTGAGTTTTAAAGTAATTATATTCAACCTTCTATTGTAAAAGAGAAATGGCAACTATGAGTATGGGGCTTTTTTTCCATGTTGCTTGGTTTCTGTGAGCTGGGATGCCAAACCTCTGATTACATTCTTGCAACAACCCTGACAATGGAATATGTTCTTTCTCCAGTTTAATATAAGAAAACCAGCAGGAGGTCTTACTTTCAAAAGCATTTGATGAAGGAGCCCACTCATGGAGCTGAGAGGAAATCAATGGAACTTTTTCATTTCATGGGGCTCTATGATGCTTAAGCCCTGTGGTATAACTCAGTGCTTTTATGTGATTTTTCTGACAGTATTCTGTCTTCTGGTTCACTCTGCCTTTTGTCTCATGCTCACTTTTTTTTTTTTTTTCTTGGCAAGTTTGTGTGTAATTTTAGGCTCTGAAATTTAGGATATGGCAAAGCACTATGTTGGCACATTATAGTGGGATTTTTTTTTCTAAGTAGAACCTGTCAGTGGCAGCTGAATAGCACTGTTCTCACTCAACAAGCTCAAGAAAGAAATCTTCTGTGGCCTTAATACGTATCTTCTCATGCCTCCCTTCAAACTTGAAAACGTGCATTAAAAAGGAAATGATCCCTATTGCCCATTTGAAATTCCTGGCCCAAGATAGAGGTGAGCTATCACATTTATCTTTTTCTCCTCTTCCTGGGAGCAATGCTAATAATGTTTCTTGGAAGATGCAAAGCACAGATGAGCCAGTATAAGCATAAAGATTCCATTATCCATCTGATGCATGTTGCAGCTTTTGTGGGGCACATTGTGTAGTGCAGTTGGTGGCTCCACAGAGTTGATGCAGGCTCAGGTCCAGGATTTGTTCTGTTTGCTGATGTGGCAGTTAAAAAGGCTGATTCAAGTCCTGACTGTGCTATACAGGTGCATAACAAGTCAGTTCCCTTATGCCTTCTCAGCACATGCTTAACAAAAGTAGGGCCCTGGATTTTGAGCCTGTCTTCTCTGATCAGGGAAGTACACTGGATAATCATGAAAGTTTGGGACTCAGTGCAGTTGACATATAACAGGCACAGCCTTGAGTCATAAGCAAAAAAAAAAAATTAAAATAGAGTATACGTTTTTTTCTTTAGTTATTGGAATCTGATTTTCATATCCAAAGTCTGAACAGCTTTTTGATAGAGGCTAGTTCAGTGTTCAGGATCCTGGCTCCAAATTAGGGGTTATGTAGTTTTGCCCGGTCACACAAAAACTGTATTCCCTATAGAGGATTTCTGGGAGAGGAGAATTCCTACTGCTCTTTGCCTATCAGCAATTCCTGCCCCTATACAGTAGTTCCCCTTATGGCCTTTGATGTGCAGATTTTGGACAATCCCACAGCCTGCTGTTGTAGTAACCTCCTTCCTGGGCAAAGTCTCCTTCCTGGTGGTCTCCATCCAAACCCCCAAGTCACATGCTCACCACTCTCACAGGTGTCCCTTTCCTCATCCTGTCTTAGCTTCTGTGTAACAACTGGTTCCTGTGCTCATGTTTTATTTCTATAACTCTGCCTTAGGATCCACCACACAAATTCATTCCTCTGTTATTTGGTGCATTTTATGTGATGTGGGAAAAAGAGGGTTTCCTGATACACAGCTTAGATTTTACACAGAAACATGCACACTATGTTACTTTCTTTAACCCCCATGTCAGTCACTTTCTAGTGGCTTTAACACAGGCACCTCACATAAATTTCTGAACTTGATTTTCTACCTGTCCATATTATGAATTGTTAGCCTTGGATGGACTAGGAGGAGAACACAGAAACCTTTTGCAGAATTTTATTAATTTGCTTATTGTTCAGCAGAAACTGAAAACTGAAAAAAAGCATAAAGTTACATTTTCCTTTTTGGTTACATAGTTGTTTAATTTCATAGCCACGAGTTAATTTTGCTTTTAAGGCTATTGGACACTCGTGAAAGCCTCCAAGCTTGTTTGGATGTGTCTGTGCTGACAGAAAAGAAACAGCTGAGGAGAGATAATGGTACAACCTCCAAGATCCATATGTCTTAGGTGACTGTTAAGCTTTCATTTCTGTCAAGCTTCATTCTGGTTTAAAGAAGAAAAAAGAAAAAGAGAAAAAAAGCTGGAATGTACATATAGAGAAGAATTTACAATTAGATCACCACAAGTAGAAGTTCTGGGAAAATAGCTGCAAAATGTCCTGCTTTTGACTTTGACTTACTGCAGACATGTTTTTGTTTGTTTCAAAGCAATGTAATAAGGTGGAGAAAGGTCAAGGAAGAGCATCTAGTGAAAGGTACTGAAAAATGTTGGCCACCATTGTTCTGTTTATACAGTGCAGATGCTTTATGTTGCTGTACTTTTTCTTCCCTTGGATGTTATTTTTTTCCCTTTCCTGATAGTCTGAAGGAAAAAAAAGAAAACAGAAATCCTAGGGTCAGCTTATTGATCTAGAGCTGTCAAGTCCTCATGATGTGCCACTGTAACAGCTAATTGAAAGGCTTCTGCCGTATAATCAAAACTATGCTTCTGGGAGCTGAAACACCCAGTTTTGCTTCTAAACTTTTTGATCTGAAATAACTAAGTGAGCTGTTCTAGGAAACTGACTATGGAGATGTATGTTTCTAATTTCCTCCTTTTACTGGCCTCAACTGTGCCTAGCCTTTTTAGCTCCTTTTAACAAACAGTCATTAAAAGCAAAGTAATTGACTTTGGATGCTTCTATTCCTCAACATCTCATTAGATCTTGAAACATGCTTTCTGCTCAAAACTCCACTTTCCATCTTCACTGAAGAAATAGACATTGTTATTTAACTCTTTGTAGAAAAAGAAGATATTTTTAAACCTCTATACATCATTCATGTTTGTGACTCTTTTCTCTCTAGTGAGAAAATACTGTGATTGAAGGGCTACATTAAGTTGAAAAGAAATTTCTAAACCAGACTGTCTCTTTCTTCTGCCTGCAAGTATCTTAGCATTGTCATAAGTTTATTCAAGTGAATTCATTCAATACTCACCTCAGAGGAATAAGATTTTTAATGCTGTTAAAATAGTATATCACAGTTAAAGCATATTTATATAATTTTGCCTACATTTACATGTTAAGAATTACGGTACTAATTTATTTTTTTAAAAAAGATGATGGTCAAGCTTTTGCAGTGGAGCAGCTGCTCCATTAGTCTGTTATTTCCAGAAGTATGAAGTCAGGCAAAACAAAGATCTGATCCTATGACATTGTCAGTATTGAGCCATATCACAGGTGTTGCTCATTCTTTCCAGAATGAGCAGACAATTAGTTTTCTGTCAGTGCACTCTTGGTATCATTAAACTGCTATTATTTATATTGTTGTAATGTTTAGCTGTGCTAGGCTGATGGTTAATCTACTGAGTAAGGTAATATACAAATGCATATTGATGAGATTTGGTTCTTTGTAACATAGTTCAATTTCCAGATGTAAATTTTCCTTGTAGAACCTAATGGATTAACAACTTCGTAATGGTAAACCTGAGTTTAATTAATTTTAAAACTCCTTTAGAACTGATTCCGTGTCCACCCATTTCCAGATGTCTGCGGTGTGACTGCAGGACATGGGAGCCTTGGCTTGAAGTCATCCAGGGCAAGAATACAATGCCTGCCCTACTCTGATAAGGGCCAAAGTGGTGGGAAAGGATGCTAGAGTCTTTTATCCTAAAATAACATTAAAAATCCTACTGGTACTGTGAGAAGTCCTACTCTCTTCTTCAGGAGTTCTGCAAGGTCAAGACTGGAAATACTGTTGTAAATTCTGAAAATCCCACATAATAGAATCAAATAAATGCATAAGGGTTTCACCTGGCCAGCCCCATATCACCACTTTTCTGCTCTGTCATGAAATTGGTTTAAAAATCAGATTTTAAAAAATAATAATTCAAGTTCTTTTTTTTACATTTCTTTTTATTTAAGTGCGTTGGATTCCTATATCAAACTTCCTTGAACAGCAGTAGCAGGTGAAAATGATGCTTTTCAAAAGAAAAATAAGATTCCCTAACAATCATGTGATTTCAGCTGCCAAGGCTTAAGAAACAAGAGAAGAAATATCCTAGGATGTATGATAAAAGTGAAAGTTTGAAGTACTGAAACTGTAATGTTTAACTGTGATCATTCAATCTCAGCAAAAGATAAGGGAGTTTTTCTCTCCAGAGAATGCAACTTTCAAATGAAACGGAAAGAACTACATTTAAATTTAATGTTGAGAATCATGTTTAAAATGAATTGTGGTTTCTTAATAAAAATATTCTACAAAAATTAGCTAACTGTTTTAGTGTTAGTTCTCCAAATCACTGAAGCTGTCAAAATTTTCTACAAAAAGGCAAAAGATTATAAAAAACTCCACCAGTAAAGAATACAGAAATATAAGAAATAGGAAAAAAGATATCTTCTAGTAGTGTCAGATAGACTATTGCAGTTTTAGGCACAGGTTCAGAAAGAATAAAAAAAGGCTGCGAATGATTCAGCCATAAAATTTGTTAATGTGTCATCCAAAAGTCCCCCCATATACTCTTGTTTTGAAAGGTCAGGTTTTGCTAAAAACAAGAATGTTCTAGATAAGATGGTCCCAGGAGGTCTAACCTATAGTCAACTGCATTATGAGCTGCATGACAAGATAGATAGCAAGCAGAAAAAACAATTTGTCCTCATCTCTGGAGAGACAGTAAGACCTACTGGAGTAAGCACAGGGGCAAACACTATGTTTCTTTTCTCAGCCATTCTCATCTCTCTTAGAAAATATTCTGGATTTGCCCATGACTCAGTGGATGACATCAGATATGACACATAACACATCTGTCCCTCACTGAATGGCAATAATATGTCTTGAGACTCATGGAGGTGTTTTGAAGATAGATTTATTTTCCAGTAATTTGACTGTCTGAAATAATTTGACTATATAAATGCTAACAATGCTGATTTGGAGCAGTGTTTCCACCCTTTCATGTAATTTCTGATGTCTAAAACAGACTGCCTTCTTCAGCTGGAAATTCCTGTGGGGAATTTACTGCAAAGCAAAGAGCTCATTCTCCGCAAGTAGGATCCCAGTGTGAATCCTGGTGTGTTCAATTACGGTTTTCTGAACCGTACATTCTCGTATATGTGCATATGTTCTGCCAGACAGAGCAAGGAAAGGACAGAACGCCAACTTACAAGTGGAAGAGAGACTCTACTACCTTATTTCTTGTCATTTTAAATTAAAAATAATGACTGTCTGCTTGGGTGGAAAGACAAAAGTGGGCTTAATTTGTGAAGTTGACAGATGAAGGGAACATAAAGATTATCTTGTTGAAACTCTTTTCATAGCGGTATGATCAAAAGACTAGGGCTGATAGCAATTTTGCAATGTCAACTACGTTTTTCCAGTTAAAAAAGTGACTGAATTATCAAAATACTATTTTTAAAATGCCTGTTAAAAAAAAAAAAAACAAACACAACAACAAACCCAGACCTTTCATTTAAAAAACAAGCATGGATAAACTGAATACTGAAAAGCTAATGAGTCCTTGTTTCTAGAAGCCATTACCTTGAAGAAGATGTTCCTGTCTTAACTGCATCTTCTAGGGAGAGCTATGGCCAGGAACTCCTGTGATGTAACTGCATTCATTTTTCATGATGGGAGATTGGTAACCAGCATGGGAAACATATCATGACTAAGGTGTACGATTTTTGGAGAGGAATAGGAGTCTGAGGAAAGTGCGATGTAAATGTTCCCTATAGAAAACTTTTCATTTTTCTTTCTTTTGTATTTCCTCTGTAAGAATGAGACCTTATTTACCCCTTGCATTGTATACTCATAATGAGGTCCTGTGGTTTATCACGGTTATCCTTTTATTGTTTCATTCAGTTCTAATTATTTCTGCTGTTGTATATCTCTTGGGACAAACATTTTTGTATATTAGTATGCTGAAGATAATGGGAGTTATACTTATCGACTCTGAAACATGTATTTTTCTCAGAGTATTTCTAAATATGGGAATGGATTTGTCAGGCATGGAGATCTGAAGACTTGCTCTATCTATGGCTTTATATAATGATTATGTTACACCACTGTCACCAACCTGTTTAAAGGGAGCTGCCTGATTTGAAGTGCAGATGTTTTGATTCAGCATACTTGTATTTACAAATTCTGGGTGGCCTGGAAGCTCGATGTTTACACCATAATGAAGTGATTTTTCAAATACTCTGAAAACAAATCAGTGAATGCAAATCTGAGATAGGAGATTTCCTACCAAACGTAAAACTAAATCAATTCTTAGTCTGTTTAATTCTTAGGCTTCTTGTCCTCCCAGTGTTTATTAGGCTATTAACACTGGTCCATGCAATGTTACCCACAGACTTTTTGAGTGCCATTCATAAACATTGGAAATTTATAAGAGAATTATGATAATATGTGTCTTAGAGAAACAAACATGTTTGTGTACGATATAGAACTGACCCTTACCTATTCTCCAAGGTTATGAGCTTTTTAATATAGCACAAGTTACACTGCACAGAGCCAGGATTTCATTCCTGAATGCGGGAAATAGTGATTACCTCCGGAAATTTATGCAAATATGTTAGTCTGTATATTGATGCATGCCTGGATCTGTTCCAACCATTTGAGTCCCAACAGCACCTCCTTGTGTTGAAAGCTTACCTATTTTAACAGTTCATTATGTATTTCTTAAGATACTTTTAAAAAACTGTATTTTCTATGTAATAAAGCATTAAAAAGAGTTCTCTTATTCACAGAAGAATCCTTTTCTGTGAATTATTAGTAAAAATATGTGAGCATTGCAAATAAAAATGTTAAAGAAGATGACTAATGGGATTTATGTCAAGAAATATTGTAATATACTTTTCAAGCAAGGTATTCAGACATCAGCACTCGCTGTTTTTTGACACTCAACCAGATTTGCTTACAATGTTTAAATGCTAACACGCATGCAGAGTTTGCTCTATGCCAGTCTGCTGAGCATCAGTTCTTACATTTAAGACATAGAAATGTTTCAAGTTGTCTTGTAAGAGGTTGAAAAACCCCAACACTGGCTTTACTTCATATATTAAAGTACGTGCCTTTAATGACAATAGTACAAATTAATTCTGTCAATAGCAAAGACCCACTGGAATGTGTCAGAAATTTTCCCACGGCATGTAATTCTGTCAGACTGTCTTGTTCACTAAAAGCAGTTCATTTCATGCTGTAGTTTAAAACCTATTCTTTTCCAAACTTTTCTGGATAGAAAGTCTTTATTTTAGATTTTTTTTCTAAAAAATTATTATTGTTGAGCGATTTTAGGGAAGCAAAACATTGTAATCCACTTAAAGAAATTTCTCGCTTGTTTTTTCTCTTCACTTGCCAAAGCTGTTAGACAAAATTCATCAAGGAAAATATATATGGAAAAGAAAGTGATTAGGATTTACCAGGGTCAAATTGGCTCGACCAGCCTAACAATGATGAGGTCTGTGGATGATGGCTGAGTGGCAGATGTTGTCTGTCCTGATATTCTACCTCCCATGGTATCTTTTACAGGCTAGATGAGTAGACTGCTGGAGGGGTGAGAAACTGACTGGACTGTTGGCCTTAAAGGCAGTGCTTAAGGGATCACACTCTACCTTGAAACCTGTTATGAGTGGAGATCCTCAGAAATCTGTCCTAGGACCTAGCTTTACTAACAACCTGGAGGAAGAGACAGAATATGACCTTATCAAGTTGTCAAAATGGGCATTGTAGCAGCTTCTAGGGTGCTATAAAAAAGCTCAAGTGTGGCTGTTTAAAGAGAGTTACCCACATTACTGGAATGAGCCACTAGGCACTTCTACAAGAGCAAGTACAAAGTCTTATACCAGAGATGGGATAACCCCCTACAGAGCTACTGACTGGAGATTTACTGGCTGAGGAGTAGCTCTGTGGCAAAGGGTCTGGGCATACTGGTGTATGAGAAGCTAAACAGGGCCCAACAGGGCATGCAGGCAATGATGAAGACTAGCAGCAGACTGGATTCTATCAACAGAAACATCACTGGTAAATTGAGAGAGGTGATTATCCCCCTTCACTTGACAGTCACAAGACCACTGGTTTTACCTTTCCACAGTAGAAGAACAATTTTAAACTGATGCATGGTCAGGGGAGGGCCAACAAGGTGGTCAGGGACTGGAACACTTGTACTGTGAGAAGATGCTGAGGGACCAGGACTTGTTCAGCCTGGAAAAGAGACAGGTGATGAGTCATCAGAAGGACAAAGCCAGGTTTTTTTGCAGCCATGTGTGGAAGGACAAGAAGACAATGGGAATAAAATTATATAGGAAGGGTTTATAACTGTTTTAAGAAAAAAATATCTCTCCATGAGGATAGCCAAGCATCGGATCAGGCTGCCCAGGGAGGTTTTGGAGGCTCCATCCTGGAAATTTTTGAAACGTCATTGGAGAAAGCTCTGAGCAACCTGATCTGATCCTGGAGCTGACCTGCTCTGGACAGGAAGTTGGACCGGTGACCTCCTGAGTGACTCTGTAATTCTCCTTGCTTGTCTGAGACTCTCGATATTCTCTGATGTTTTGTACAAGGCAGCCAGAAATGCAACTTCAGTTGTCAAAATGTAGAGTAAGAATTTGCAGAAAGATTTATTCTTTTGCAAAAAGAGATTATTTTAACCTGGTGTTTAGAAAGAAAATAGAGCTCACACTTTCTCCTCACCATTCTCTCACTTGCCTTTGAATAGCACTGGTAGCAGGAACCTTGAATTTATTTTCATCCCAGCCTAAAATTCTTTCATCCACCAATGTTGTGGGCCAAGCAGGGAAAATGGGGTGGCATGGCAGAAAGGGTAGATCTGGTACTCATATGAAGACATGAGTGTCAAGATAGTCCTTGACATTTTGGTCTTTCATATTAAACAATGCTACACATCCACATTATCTTCCACAGACTTTCACCCTCATTCTCTCTATAGCAAATTGACAGAATTCAACAGTGCTACCAGAAGAATCAAACTAACATAGTCAAAATAATCCCTACCAGGGCATATTTGGCTGTGACCAAGAGCAACTGGAGAGGAGTAGGAAGAAAAGCAAGACATGATGAAATAAAAGATAGAGGCAGAGAGAAAGTAGATCACAAAAATTATATATAGTTCTGCAGCAGAGTTATATCAGTGGGGGTGGACTATATGACATAGGAAAGAGAAGAGAGCCTATCCAAGAAGCAAAACAGAAGTGTCAAAAATACCTAAGTATCCTATTTTCAAAAAGTCCTAGGCATGTTTGTAGAGGCTAGAATCTGATTAATGTCATTGAATCTCAGGCATCTAAGGATATAAAAGCTGATGTGTTGAAAAAAGTGGGCATTAAGCATCTACCTTGTTTATCCAGCATAAAAATCTTATCAAACATTAGTCTGAAACATCAATCACTTAAACAACTTTGAAAAAGTTGACTTTAAGCCACTCTTGGAACTGAGTCTCTGGCTTAAAAATGGGCTAGAGTTTTTTACAGGGTTATTCACAAGGTTTACTTACTAACTCATACATAACCACCTTATTTGTGTTTCACTGCCAGAATTGCCCAGTTATGTTAATATTAGTGGTAGTTCTATTGCTAGAAACATCATTTTATGACATGTCATTCTGAATGCCTAACTTGTGTGAAAAAAATCCCTTTGTATGAGGTGTTTGTCATGCTAAAATAGGTATAGGTTAGTTTAAGAATACTTCTTTCCCATGTAGCTATGTAATGTCTCTCCACAACTGTGACAAATCTGTCTTTTGTCTGAAGACAGATTCAGATTTCTTAATTCTCATTTGGGTGACTTTAATCATAACATCATTCTTTCCTCTCCTCTTTTGGGACATTTATGTTACCTAACTCTGCAGTTAGATTGCAAGGCTCCATCTGTAAAATGTGTCTTTTCCTCCCCTGGAGTTTGGCTTGGATTCCAGTTCTAAATTTAAATGGAACTCCATTTTCCTTGTCTAATAACCACTGAGTAATTAAGCTTTTACATAGAAAAAGAATTATCTAAAGAAATGTGTTCCTGTAAAGGGCATTTTGAGCATTGTAGATATATGCCTCCTTTGCAAGATTACCTGCAGTTTGCAGAAAGAAATCTCCTTAAAGAGACAGAAGTATTCACACACATCCAGTCCTTGTAATTTGTAAGACTCTCTTCCATTATTTGTGTATTCTGTCTCTTTCATATTACAGGAAAATGTTCTTACTTCCTAAAAGAGACATTTGTTTCTAATGAAGTGGCAAACTTAAAGATTCATATAATAATATCTTTACAGAAATGCAACTGCATAGCTCTCTGTATGTTTGTCTGGTTTTTTTTTTCACGGTATTCTACTGTAAATCGTACCTAGATAGAGACAAATCTGATTCTTAATAATTATTTTCATGTCTTATGCAGCTTAATTCCTGGTTTATTTCTGTTCTTGGTTCAATTTGTGAGCTGATATTTGGAAAGAGTTAGGGGTAAGGTATAATATGTTGTTATATAGTGCTGCAGATCTTAATGTGATTTGCAGACTATGGGCCTAATAATTTGTCTTACTGACAGTGAGGATTCCGCCATTGGATTTTGTCTATGCACTGAAGTGAACTGTGAAAATTCCTGATCAGGTTAGTTGTTGGAGGCATATGATTGTGCACATGGTTCAAAAAAGGTCTATGAACACTTAATGGTGTTTGGGTGTCTCTAGCCTGCATTGCATAGCACCAGAACACCATAGTGAAACATTTTGGTGCCTGCTCTCTTCTCTAATTGCTCTCCTCAGCTGATACTGCGTAGACCTGTTGTGTCTTCAGTTCCCATTTCAGTGTCAGCTGTTAGCATGCTCTGGTATGTTTGGTGTGCCCCTCAGACTGGATCCAGCTCACATCCTCTTTTCATGGTGCCTCATGTAGGCATAATGACTGACTTCATGTTTCAGAACATGTCCAGAAGGAACATTCTGGGTTTTACTCATGTTGGACTGAGTTTAATGCAAGCAAACTATGCAAAATCAGTAAAGACCTGCTACTGTAAAATGTTCGAACTAGCTGTGTCCATTTCACATGAGCAATCTTAGGAAGCATTCACATGGGCGGCTCAGCTGCCAAATCAGAGACAACAACTCTTCCTGGAAGAGAAGTGATGATCACATGGAGGGGAGATATTTTCATCCATAAGGAGAAGCAGACAAGGAAGATTCATGTGTAGATTGTCACATAGTAATTTTTACTAGACAATTGGCAGTAATCTTAAAGAACATTGTTTTATGAGACATGGAACTAAAGAAGCATGACTTACTATTTTTTTTTTCTGTGATTTGTGTCCTGCTCTGCTCCCTGGTCCATAGTAGAGCCAGTTTCCTTTTGACTAACAAAGTGGCTGTCTCAGTAGCACTGAGGCATTGTCTGGCTAGATGGATTATGGTTGTTGATTTACTATCTAATTCCTGTGTCTCTCAGTGTATAAAGAGGTGGGATGTAGCTGTCTTTCTTTGGGAGCTCACTTTCTGCTGCCCAATTATGATATTTGGAGAAACTTAAGATCCTGGAGCTCTCTGCCCCTGTGTCAATTTGAAAATTGTTCAGTAGCTTCAAAGGCCTCTGGGGGAAAAAGGGCAGCGAACTGACAAACCATGTGATTGTGTGTGTTTCATTTCCCTGGGAAGCCAGGATAGCAAATATTTTAAAAATTTATCTTTCATTAGAGTACCTCCAAAGCAGAAGTTTAGATGCAACAGCAAGAGGATTGTGTGATATACAGTGCAAATTTTCAGAATAGGTAGACAAATCAAGGCAAACGTCACACAAAGTGATAGTGGTGGCCTCTTGGGCTAAGGCAGTTCAAGACCAGATGTCATAAAAATCTTCACGAGACCATTAGTTATAAACAACTCTCTATTTGTAACTGTCTTGCTGCTCGTTTCCATGTCATTTTTCATGAAAATCTGAATGCTTTTCCTTTCAAATATTGACAAGGGTTTAGAAAAAGGTTTTAAAAAAGGTTATCAGTGCATGAGTTCTTTGTAGTCAGTAATTCCCATAGCAGCTGTGAATTTGGAAAAGCAAACAGCATTTGCAGAATGTATCTTGGAGATAAAAACCCAGACAAAAGCTCTTTTTCTGCAGATATGTGTTTCATGGGTGTGAACCACAGACAAACTCGGTAGTGGCTAAATAATTTTCCTTTCTTTGGAAGGAACAGAGAACGAGTACTGAGCAGCTTTTATGAAAACAAAGATTCAGGAAATGTTTGAGAAGAACCAGTAGGGGGCATTAGCATTCCACACAGAAAGGGGTATTGCAGTAGTCATAAATTATTTTATGCATTTACTTCAGTATTAAAGTTGAAGAAGCTGTAAACTGTATGCTTTTTCATCCTCTGTACACCACAGTATTTGTCTGTTTTAACCCTGAATGTATAGGTTCATTTAGCTATTTTCTTTTCACTAACTATAAGTAAAGCCTTTGAAATTTTTCATATTCCTCATCTGGAGATTATTTTGCAGCACATTCAGTATTCGAATGTAGTACCATTTCCTCTTTCTGACAAACACGGAGTAATTAGGCTTTTTGATAGACAAGTGGTTATCTAATAATGACGGTCTTCAAAAAGCTATATTAAAATGTAGCAAAAGACATATTTAGAGCAAATGATGGCCAATCAATAAGGTGCAGGAACAAAAGAGAAGCTTTGCATAGCCAACCTGCTTCAGCAGCTTTAAAAATAATGAAAATGCTTACCTTGTGGTCTACACCAAAAGTAATTATAAGTCTGACAGTATGTGTAAATTCTTAAACACAAAATGTGATAGACTGCTCGTCATATTGACCTTTAATTCCCTCAAAATCATAGGTACAAACAGAAGGAAGCACAATCATATTTCATAAGTCACATATCACCTGTGTTTGTTCTAGACACAAAATGTAAACACCAAGCAGATGATATAAGATAATGGATGAACTGCATGTAGCTTACCGAGTCTTTTTTTCCAATGTACGTGCAGGGATATCAAATGAAAGAATTGCAAAGAGAATGCCTTTGAAGTATAGTTTTAACGGAATGTCCACACTCAGTCTACGAAGATTAAGCAAATTTGAAAGCACATCATGTGCAATCAAAGCTGCATGTGTGTGTATTCTGACATCCTTTCACCATCTATCCCTTCACTGACTAACTAGAGCTTTTGCTAGCTGCATCTGGAAGCAAAATACAACAAAACAAGATACTTACTGTTCCTTCAGAATCAATATTAGCTTTTTAAGAAAGAAAATATGTCTTTTTATGTGGCAATGAAACTAAACCTTCAAAAACCTAAAGCTTTTTTTCCTCGGTATTGAAAAAATACAGTTGTGAGAAAATATTTTAGTCGGAGTCTTGCAAACACTTAAAAAGTTAATTCAGAACTTTTCAAGCTGTTGTAAGGAGAAAAAAATTGTGAGAGCATTCTGGGCCCTGAGCATTTCCTGGGGCAAATATATAGTTGTGGGTTAATAATCCTCAGAGTAGCCTTGAACCTGACTACTTTTCTTAGCATGTCAGCAGTCCCTAGAAAACGCCTTAGGCTGATCTACTGCTCCTTGATCGGACATATCACAAGCTGGGATGGTTCCAATGCTGGATTTTTACCCTTCCTACAGCTCTGTTGATTCACTCTTTCTGGTGCCCTCCAGAATCCCTAATCACTATCTATTTAGAAGTGATATGAGAACCCAGCCCTCACTTAAAATAGCAGGGCCATTTCCACTTTCACCCATGCTTGTATGCAAAAAAGGAAAGAAATCCAAGGCCAGTATTCTCATTGTTTGACTATCAGCTTCTACCTTAGCTAAATTAGGAGAAAGTTTTCATTAAACAGCTGGAGAGAGGAGGCTCCTCCTGAGGGTAATTCAGAAGAAAGGACTATGTTAGGCACTCTGTCAGTATAGTTTTACTTCTCCCATTACATTTCTCCATCAGTAACTGCATTTTTTAAAAATAAAATGGTATGTGAAAAAAATCTTGCCTCTTTTTTTGTAGGTTTGCTAAATAAGTGCTTGAAATGTTTCTCTCTCTCTCCTTGTAATATATTCTAATATGAGGAACAGATTCAGGCCACTGCAGTAGATAAAGAACACTGCAAATTGACGTTTTAGATATACTTTGTTTTCTCAAGATATAAATAGAAGACAGCTCTTTCAATCTCTGTAGTTTCTCAGGCCTCTTCTTTGACCCCTTGGCATTGCAGGGCCTATAATGTGTCAGAGTAACAAATAATTTTTAACACAATTTTTGGTTCAAGGGTATCTTAGATATGGATAAAAGAACTTCCCAGAGACTTCTATTCAGAGCATCAATAAACTTTTAAAGATACCTTCAGTTGACAATACAGAGAAGCATGTTACTAAATGGAAATACAAATGTAACATACAGAGTATTTCAGTTTTGTAGGACTTTTAAACAAGATACTGGTTATTATTAAGATAACAGGACAGAATTTTCCTGTGTCTAGACCCTTGTCCCTTCTTAGGGTTGACACAACCAAGTCATTTATGTGCAGGTGATAATTTACCAGGGGAGAGGTAATGAAGAGGGACATGCCATGTAATATAACAGTGGACAGCTTGCATCAGTGTAATTCCTTTATTTCTGCTAATCTTGTATGTTGCTTTTTTATTTAAGAAGTCTTATAAAAAATTATGTTTTTCCCAGACATGGTTATACCATGTCTGATATGGTTGGCTCTTGGACAGCTATGAATGGCCTCTCTTGGGTTCTCCACTCTCAGTAACAGAAAAAGAAAAAGGACTTCTATCTTGCTACAGATGCACTAGTTTAGAAATAAAAGGCGTTTTCCTTACCAATGTCACAACGCTGATAGTGCATATCACTATATACTACTGCTGAAGCCTTACTGCAGCTATAGCTTTACTGTTTTCATAAGCTTATTTGCATTTCAGCTGGCCTTTCCTCATTGGTAAAATAAACCATCTCAAGATATCTTATGGCCATTAGTAGTACCCTTCTGGAGTAAAACGATAATTAATTGTGATTTTGAACTTGCATTGTCCAAATGAAGACAAGATATATACCAGAAGGCAGAAAACTCTAACTTTTAAGAAGTCACACAGGAATAAAAGTCTGTTGAGTCTCCCAGCAGCCTGTATTGCTGTGTCCTTTTGAGAAGATCTACTCCCCTGATAGTGTCTCAAATATAAAAAAATTATTTTACTTAAACCAAAAGGAGCTGAAATAACCCACTTTCCTCTTGCTCTGGCCCCAGCTGCAAACATAAAGATAGGTAAAAAGGCATTTCTCATATTTTTGTTCTCTAGTGTAGTTCTACAGTGTACACTGTTGTTATAGTAACTGAGGAAGGGAAATATATTTTTTGTTTTAAATTTACAATGCTCCTTTAAACAAGAAAGGGAAAAGTAGAAAACAGCATTCATAAAAAGTCAAAATACAGCTCCACAAAGCTCATCTTTCTTTTTAGCAGCTGTGTTTGCTTTACATGTATAATATATACATCTATCACTTTTTCTCTTCATTCTGAAGTCACAGTTTCGTGGACACATAATATAGTGGCAGATGATACACATTGCCTTAGCGTAATTAATTATGGTATTTAATGCCAATAACGATTACAATATTGTTAGTAACAGAAAATATTTTCCAAATGCAAAATTTTAATGAGGTTTGGCAAAAATTTGTATTATTCCCTAAACTATTTCCTAACTTTTTTGTTGGATTTCTCATCTTTGCTGTATTAAGAGCAACTGTATTAATGTCACATAAATCTGTGATTTATGAAATGATAAAGTTATGGAAAGCCTGTGACAGTTAAAAATAATATCTTCAACTTTGAAATTCCAGTTACTATTTTTTTTCCCAACCTAGCTTAAAACACAACTTCCATGTTTTTAGGGATCTGCATTTCCCTTTCTGTAACGTCCAGTAAGATGCAAATATCATTT
>VZZY01006469.1:0-13653 GCA_013400335.1 Eurystomus gularis | reverse complement strand
CTGGCCAAACCAGGACAGAGCAAAATGAATTTTAGGATTTAAAAAAGTCAGTGTTAAAAAATCCTTGTCTGAGTTACTTGAATACAGAGCAGAGAGGAAAATATATGGAGCTAAGTTGAAGTACATGGCTTTATGGTTTCACTAGCTAGGCCTAGGAAGCCTCTGATAAATCCTCTCTTACACTGTCTTAAACTCTCTTATGCTTCAATGTGTATCTTAAAGGCAGATTGTTATAGCATGGAACATTTTCTTTGATGATATAATTTTCTTGCAAATTCCATAGTAAATTACCTTCATTTTGATAATGAAAGTAATTTTCTTTTGGGAACTTGGGTTACTGTAGAATTTTAAAGCCTGTCTGCGCATGAGATTTAATTTAATCTCTTGAGTATTTAAGAAGCATTCCTGAGACCATCACCAAAAAGCGACAAGATTAGCACTTGCAGTTTACTGACAGAATGCCTCATAGGAAAGACATTTATTGGTAAGGGTTTTTTAAAAAGAAATGAAGCCTGTCTTAAGATGTGGGAATATACACACTTTCTGAAATACAGCAAGAATGGAGCAGATTATTTTCATACAGCTCATGGCACAGGGGCACAGCAGTTTACAGAGGTATGATTTACGTGTTGACAAAACTGCACAGTATCTCATTTCTATTGGATAAAAATGTAAGTGCTTGAGGATTAAGAAATTCTTAACAGTCCCTGTCATAAACTGAATTCAGGCCTGCTCAAAGGTAAGTCAGTACTCAGCAATTTTATGTCCTTACACATATGCCTGTACCCAAATATACGTTGGAAAATGACAGAGGTTACAAGAGGGTTTGTGTTCTTTCTGGGTTTAAAAGACCTAGGAAGCACTAAATCATATATTGTGTTCCTAGATTTTAGCATGTAAGACTGCTCAATCTCTTTGTCTCCTGTGATCTTTCGAGAGAACTGTGTGATTAACTGGTCATAAAATCTTGTCTGCATTAGCAGATCTTTACTAATCCCATGCCCATCCCAACAAACGAACGAATACTCTACAGTACTGATCCTACTTTCACATAACCCAGTGTGGTCCTGTTCCCATCAAAGTATTTCCTTCAGATTTATATAGCACAAATAGAAGAATAATCAGATCCTTTCCTCTTATTTTATCTATGGACTATGCCTTGAATGACTTATTTTTAACGCAGTTGTGAGTCAATGGGGATGTTTTTAATTTGCTGCCTGTTCTCTTTACCTCTGAGGAAAGAATTTTGTAAATGCTGAATAATTTTAGAACATGTTTTCTTGGTTAAGGGTTGGATCATATTTTAAATCAGTTTTAAGAGGAAGGAAATCGTGTAAATGCTGTGGAATTCAGATAAGCACTGTGCATAGGAAATAAATACTTCAATATAGGGTGCCTAGAATTGGTGAGTCAAGTTGATGATGATAAAGGACCAGATCTTAACTTTGTTTCAAAGAACGTGTAATCAATATTCACTCTCCTGTTTTGTTTCCCTTTTGCTTGAGAATTTGTTTTGGTGAAGCTGAGATGTGCAATTGCTTAAGTATTCCACAGGGTGTCATGAGGTAGTTGTTAGAATCATTAATACTTGATGAAAGTAAAGAAACACAGTGTGCAGTCCTCTGAATGCCTAATACACATGCCATAAAATTAAAAGTTCTTAACTCATTAACACTTGTATCTTATTTCTGTATCTGTATAAAATATACACACAAAGAAAAATATTATGAGAGGTTGTTTACAAGAGTGAGCTATTCTGTGTCAGGTCTTCCCAAAAAACCCTTTCTATATATACCCTACTTTGTAGTTTACAGAGCAAGTGGAGTCTTTGGCCCATAGCAGGAATCTGACATACAAAACTATGTATATGAAAAAGAAAAAAGTTACAATACTTGCCCTACTGTTATAAAGAATTTCTAACTGGAACGTACTTCCCCAGATTTGCTTTCAAATTTTATTTTATTTTTATTTTATTTTTTATTTTGGTGCTTTTAAAATATAAATTTAATTAAACCTATATAGTGTACACAGCTGTAATGCGGATTTTATGATTTGTTAATTATAGATATATATCATGTCAAAACTTAACTTGAAGCTTTTTTTCTGCACACATATCATGTAGTAGGAGGAGAATTTTTACCAAAGTATACCCCGTGTTTGATTATGATGATACACTTTTGCTTATGAAGACCAAGTTTTTATGGACATACCTGTTGACTTCTGCAGAGCTGCACATGCATTGCAGTTCAGCTTTAGGTTTGCTAAAAGAAATCTTTAAATACATTTTAACAGTAATTATAAAGGATCCTGCTTCTGTTAAAATCTGAATTGCTTTAATGGAAATGGCGTTGGCCATGAGAAAAATGACATGACGTTATGAACTGAGCGGTAAAACCCCATTCATTTCAGTAGCAACAGAATGTGATCCAAAGTATAAAATCACTGATGAAAGTGGGAATTTGAATCTCTGTTGACAGCAGTAATTTGTGTAATTCTTACAGCATGTTTAAAACCAGTGTTGAACAAATGATACGGTATGGATTTAGGCACGTTTTGTCATATATTAAGTGGCATACTAAAATATTAGACTAGTTACTATTTATTTGTGTTACGTTTTATGCAAGAAATTTTGGGTTTGTGCAGTGGCATAACAGAGAACGTAGGATGAAAGCAGATTGATTCTTCTGACAGACAAGTTATAAAATTTTACACATATGACATACTACTCTGCATGATGCCGGGAGGGTCTTAGTGTGTTACAGCTGCGGGAGGTGATTGCCATGACAATCAGGAGCTGAGCACTTTCAGTCGATTTGCTTCTAAAATTCCCATGGACTTGGGGACAATCTTTTGTGCAAAACCTTTCTGCCTTAACCACTGTAAGTCATGACCAGTTTAAGGAAACAGTGTGTTTATAGGTACCTTAGTAGTCTGTTTAAATACTTGCTAGAGGAAGAACTAGACCTATTTAAAGCAATTTTAATGTCCAAAATAGAGTGACATGCCTTAAATCTTCATGGAAATGAGGAATGTGAACAGAAGTGGTGGCCTTTGGGTCATTTGGGGTTTTTTGGTTTGTTTCTGGGTTTGGCTTTTTGAAATATAAACATCCTGATATCTGTGCGGGTGAGCTTCTTTTACATCAGGACATTGTGGAAGAAGAGGTTTCTAGATAGGTAGATGATAATCTCTCTTTCAGTTTAAGGCTCACTGAACTTGCTTTGCCTCTCTCTTTCTTTGTCCCTCTCATTGCAACTAGAGTAATCTAAAAGGGTAATTCCACGCATACTTTGAATTACTGAGATAATGCAGTACCTTAAAATAGTGATTAATATCGGGAAATATTTAAATAATAAAATACCTGACTGCACTGAGATTTTTCCAATAACTTAGTAGAAAATGATACTTTTTAGCAAAGGAAAAAAAAATTGAAAGGGCAGAAGTTAAAAAAAAACCCCTGTTGATCTTATCCCATGTCAAAACTTGGCAGTATACTGAGGCATCATATCATATGTCTGATACGTGTATATTCAATGGATCCTAGCACCAAAATCACTCTTTGTTAAGACAAGGCTGATGAATATTATAATCTGTTTTTATTTCCAGATTGAAAATCTACAGGAGCAACTTAGGGACAAAGACAAACAACTAACTAATCTGAAAGACAGAGTGAAGTCATTGCAGACGGATTCTAGCAACACAGACACAGCACTAGCAACCTTAGAAGAGGCGCTATCGGAAAAGGTAACGTGTTCTCTTGGAACAGCATTAGGTGCTGCTCTTGTGGGTGAAGACGTCCAGAAAATGTCTTTTTAAGTTGGTCTGGCACCTGTTCCAAAGCCTATGGGCCTTGTCAGGAAAGCAGGTGGCTCTGTTCTGGTAGGATGAGCCAGGAGTGATTTCTGGCTGACAAACAAACAGGACGCTGAGGTAAAGAAGGATGTTCTTTTAAATGGGGATAGAGTAAATGGCCCAGGACATGGGAAGATTTTTCCCTTAGTCAGTGGGATGGGTGGTTATTCCCTGAAAGGCATGAACACCTTACTTAAAGAAAGCAGAGTTTGAGGTATTTTTATGGCTTTGATCTTGATTATCATGCTCTTTTGTCTCTTAAGCAGAGCTTAACTGAAGAACCAACAGAAGGTGACTAAACCGTTACTTTTGCTTGCTGTTAGCGCTATTGGTTTCCTACACTTAATTTATAAGAGAGGCTGTATTTCATTAAAAAAACTGCATGCCTTTTATTTGGAAATACCTAACAGAAGGGATAAATCTGGACTGTTTAAATTAATGGCAACATTCCTACCAGCTTCAGTGAGGTCACGGTTTTTCTTCCAGTTAACTCTGAATGCAAGGTAATCCAAGTTGAATTTATGTGCCAAAAAAATTAGTACAAGTATCCACTTTTTGCAGCTCACAGATCTTAATATGTATCAGTGAAATGTGCACAGGTGAGCACAACTAATTAAAGTATTATGTGCTGTTCTGCAGTGTGTAATCCTATGAAGGTATTTATGGCTGTATATGAATTCAAAATGCCACAGTGGGGTTGGCACTAGCACTTAAAATGCTATGTTGGATTTTATATTTCTTTGTATTGTTTAATCACCTTGCTAACATTTGCTTGCTCAAAACAGTGAAAAAGGTTGACATTACTATTACCTCTCTGGTTTCATATGAATAAGTTTACAGTGTTTATGCAGTGGAGAAAGTTGCAGGCGTTTTGTTAATCTTTCACTGCTAATCTGGACACGGTTTTTACCAATCTCACAGCATATTGTTTAGAAAAACCCAGGAAGTACTTTTTAATGTGTTTTTACACATTGTAAACTATCTTTTCTGGATTAGTCTGTGTTGTCACTTTCCCCAAATGCCCATAGAGGCAGCTGAGAGTTTAAAATAGTACTTTAACTGTCATGCTACTGCTGTCGGTGGAGAAAGCAGAGTGGGCGTCGTACGGCAGACTTCCCAGTTCCCTTGTGCGGCTGAGCATGAAGTGGAGTGTCAAAAGCCAGACGAAATCTTGATTCCCGTTCTCTGCCTCAGCTGTATCTGCAGCGCTTCAGAAAAAAGGCACTTGTGCGATACTTGTTAGTTGGGGTAATTTGCTAAGTTGCAGGCTTCAGTTATTAATCTGTTGAGAATTTTAGATTGTTGGCAGTTTGCCGTGGTAGAAGCAGCTAGCGTGGAGGTATTGAATAGATCATGTATAGTCTCTTCTCACTACCAGAAACACAAAAGATTATGTAGTACTGGGTTAAAACCTAACTCAAATAAATGATTGGCAATTAGGTAAACTTAGATCCTTCTCTGAAATGTATTTTTGCAATTCGTGTCTACTTCATGTTGAATTGCATGGATATATATGAACAGACGTTTTTTAAAAGAATCAGTGTGATTAGTGGTTTTTCCAAGTGGAATGGATTAGAACTCACACGGGGTCTGGTCCCTAAGGTCAGTCACTCTGCTTGCATACTCTCAGCTGAGAATGACCTCTTTCCTGCAGTGTTTGCAGCCTGCTCCGAGACCCGCATGCAGTGAGTACCATGGGATGTTTTCCTCTGCCACAGACACCTCTGTCTTTTTGTGGCTGATGAAGGCAATGGTGTCTTTTGTAAGCCAATGCCTTTCAGAGGTGGCACGAAGCTGAGTTGTGCCCTGGTTTCTGGTGGCTGTTCCAATCACTAATGGCAAAACGGTTACTCACAGGAGTTACATGGCGGTAAGAAAGGGATGTGCTCTGTATGTTAGCGAGATGCTGATTCAGAAAGGCTACTTTGTTAATCTAACGAAAAGATACACAGAATTATTAAAGAGTAGCTTTTTTCTACAGATGAGCTTTATAACTTAATGTGTGACCTGTCACTGTGTGGCACTGGGAAGTCTTCTACAGCGGTGCAATGATCAGTGTGTTAGGTTAAAAGAAACGAGAAAAGCAACACTGCAAAGTAAAATTAATATGACCTTTACCGAAACAGTACCTGATCTTAGAGCGTTATACACATTGAAAGAAGCCAGTTGGCATCTTCTAGAAGTTCCAAAGGAATGATTATGTCTAGCTTTCTTGTTTCTTCTGGCAGCTAAATACCTTGACAGATATATTTACATATGTGCCTCATTCCTATTTGTGTCCAGCTTCCCAATTCATCCTAGCCGCTCTCAGTAACCTTTCTTATCCTTGTTCCTGTCTGCAGTAGCGTTCTCAAGACCTGTAGACTTTATCAATAATTATTAACCTTTTCCACTGCAAAATATGGAATAGATTTTTATCCAAATGGGGCAAAAGAAGAACTCTTTGTGGTAGTTTTATTAACAAGTGCATCAGTATAAGGACTTTTATCAACATAAATTTATAATGCTGTCAAGAAAGAATGCTGCTTTCATTCAAGAATACCTGATTTCCATGGAAAGATATTGTTTGGGTTTTTTGTTTTGCTTTTCATAGAAATTATACCAGGCTCACTTTGCAGCTATACCATCTTTTTTTCTACTCTGAGATTAGGCACGATTTTCGGCTTTACCCTAATTCTTTGTCAATTCAATAGTTTTTAGAATTTTAATTTTAGAAATAATGAAGAAAATACTCCAAGAGCATCATGGGGAGCTCTTTTAAAATACAAACTGAATATATGTATACTGGTTTAGTTAACCAGAAGTCACTAAAATGGAATTTAGTTGCTTTTCTTAGTGTCTGTGGGAAGAAAAAGATATTAAAATATGCTCATATGACATGAATGAATTATAAAGCTATTTTTAAAGTCCAAAACTCAATTTTTTGAGCATTTATGTTTCACCTGTATTATTTTTGAAAATACTCAGATTGAGATTTTGGCTCCGAATTAAAAAATATGGCTAATTATTTTTCAGGAAAATAGATTTTTTTCCAACTATCTCGCTCTGATTTTCTTTTTCTTTCATATTTAGGGATTAGGTAGCTTGGTAGCACCGAATGAGAAATTACTGCAGACATCATTAAAAACCTCATACTTTCCTGAAATGGACTCCTTCTAATCTTTGTATTTTTCTGTCAATATTGCTGATGTAATTTGTTCTCTTGGGAGGAATCAGAAATGAATCAGCACAACCTTTGTCACTTCTGACTGCATTTTAGAACTAATCTGAAAAAGATACTAACCCAATCCTTTACCTTTAATTTTGAAGCCTCCGTAAGCACGGAAAATTCTTAATGACAATAAAGATTACATTGTAATAAACAAAAAACAAGTTTACTCCTATTAAAAAAAAAAAAAAAAGTTTGAAAATCAAAATACCCGAAAGTGCTATCAGCTTCCTTGATGTTTTAACAAGAAACTTTTCAAAGAATATCTCAGCTCTTGGACTGGCCCAAAGCGGCTCAAGAGGTTGCTTTCATGAAGCTGATATTTATAAAGTTGGTCCTACTGTAGCAGCACACAGGAGATAAGCAATTGAGTATGTCTGATAGTAGAGCAATATGCTGTGGCAATTCAGTTCCTGCTTCTGTGATAAAGTGCAAATAGATTAGACCTGTGAGGTCCTAGATTAGTGCGTAAGGAAAGCTTGCCAATGCAAATAAGACTGAAACAAGAACACATTGTTGGGATTTCTGCAAGTTAGCTGTTAATCAAGTAAAACATGGTATATTAGGGCTTTGAAACACATTTTTGACACTTAGCCTTACCCAGCTGACAGATAAATTAGTCTTCTTTTGTGACTGACTGAGAAAAAAATTATACTGTTCATGAATAAGATGAAATAGTGTTATTTAATTTTTAATAGAAGAAAAAAATAATTTAGGTAAATAAATCTTCAGGAAGGAATTGGTATAAAACTAACTCTGTGTAACTAGGTGGATTCTGCATAGTTATCAAACTGTTACACTTCAAGACTGTTAATTTAAAGTTAATATTAAAGGAATAAAGAATTTACATGACTTGCGACGAAGAATAAACTTTTAAGTTATTTAATATCCCGTATATCCCCTTACTTGCATAATCTATATAGCAAAAGCCAGCTACCAGGAAAAGCTTTCAGAAACCTAGTACACGTGCTAGATTCAACATTGTTCAACATTACGTTTGTTTAATATTCAACACTGCTGAATATTACACAAATGACCGACATTCAACAATGTTGCTGTTGGAGGACCTTTGTTCTGTACCAACATACTTCGCCTGGAAGTCCTGCCCAGTGTGAGTCCTGAGGAGATGTTGCCGTTGGGCTGCATGAGGGCGGGAGCTGTGTACGTCTGCTGGTGTGGGGTCTCAGCGCAGGGACAGCTGATGCTGTCTCGGGACCAGATTTCATTGAAAAGAGCCTGCTACTTTTAGCTTTGACCGTACCTTGTTTGCTGTGTGCTGAGTGGAACGTAGCATGTCATCAGTGTGTATTTATATCTCTGAATGAAATAAGTAGGAAATGAGTTTTATGAGTAGTCAGTGCTGTTTTCTGTGAGGATTCTTACAGTAATGCTAATTTGGTAATACGTATGTTCAGTTAGCTAGATTGTAAAAGGGAGTCCCTGCAGTCAGAGGAAAACTCAATGTGAAACAGAAGTAGTACTGTGAACTTCCAGCCCTTTGAAAAGTTTTTCTTCAGGAACCAGGTAGCAAAAACTAACTATATCGAAATTCTTATTACAAGATTAGTCAGTATATAGTGCTTATTATTTTCCAGTGTCTAAAAGATTCAAAATACATTTATTTACAAGCTTAAATATAACTTATTTGGTAAAGATCTTTATCTAATTGTTTAAAACCTTCTAATATTTAACATTAATTCTAGGAACACATATAATTATATTTTAAATAATGTAGTTTTTTACTATTGGTGAAACATTATTATAACTGTGAGGAAAAAAAATTATCACAGGAACATAAATGTTTGAAATGGCTCTGTAAGGAATATATTTGAAATGTATCATGTGTTTCGCACTTAGGCCTAGTTTCACATCCTATAACAGACTAGTCAATAGCAAGCATCTGTGAAGATTAATACCCCACATTTGCCTTTGATACTTGATCTTAACAGCTCACATTGCATAATAAAATATGTTGCATCATGGCTTGCCTATTCTATGTACACGATGCAAAAGTACATTTATAAACATTTTAACTACAAATAAGGAAATATAAAAACTAAGATTTAAATAAAAATTCTAATATAGGTAATTGCCCTTACGCTGGGGTCTACAGTTAGCTCTCTAATAAGCAACCACAAATTAGACACATTCCAAGATTAATAAGAGACGCTGAATTTTTCTGTCTTGAAGTTGGCATTTAAATATTGTCAGGGAAATGCATAACCCATTAAAGTCAAATTGATGCAAGTGTAGCCAAGGTTTAAATCTGTAATTTAACAGAATAAATATTTTTTTATTTTCAAACTGTTTATGAGTTTTAAACTTTGTACATGCGGTTAATGTGGCATTTAAATGATAGAAGAGTGACTAAGTGGGAGATCTTCAACAGATGCTTAGTGAAAGGCAGATATATAGAAGCTGGAAATAGAAGGGGACACTTATGGAAAACTTCCCAGTCTTCTGAAAACACTGTATCCCATTTTCTAGTAAGTAATTCCTTTGCTGCGCAGTATGAGAGGAGGAACAGACAAGCAGAGGTGGTGGACAATTGTCAGCAGGGTTCCTGAAGTGGTCAGTGTTACAAAGGGATGAACTGTGAAAATGGAGGGAGAGTGACTGAGCGCTAAGAGAAACAACCAGTGCTTGAAGTACAGAATCTGGAAAATGTCTTGCCTGTTCCACAGAACCAGTGGAAAAGAGGAAAAGACCTCTGGAGATAATCTGGATAATCTGGAGATTATCTAGTCCAACCCAGCTGCTCAAAGCAGGATCAACTAGAGCAATTTCCAGATCTTGTTCAGCTGGGTTTTGAATATCTTCAAGGTTGGAGACTGCTGGGATGAACATCACAGCCTTGAGTTCAGGCTCTTTTTTACGCATATAAGTGTTGACAGTAGGCTTTTTGCAAAATATACACCTTGAACTTTAAAAAGCACAGAAGCAATCTTCAGAAAATCCCCTGGGGCTTGGAGAAACATCATACCTAGTGTATGGAGAGCATGAATGAATCATCAGGTTTGTCTTTTTGGCTAACTTTGATAACGAATTAGTTTTTTAACTTCCATTACAATGACTAAGTTTATTACAAATCAGAATGGGATGTACAGCTGCTGAAATGTTGCTTGCACTGTAACGTTTGTTGATATATGATAACCAAAGCTAAGAGTAATACGGAGAAAGATAGACTTTGTGTCAATATAGTGTATACGTACCTTTATCTCCAGTGTGTGTTTGTGTATGTATATGGCAGCAGAAGGAATCATGGGCAGAGGGAATTAGCCCAAGATTTTTCTCTTTTTCTAATAATATTAGGCTTCCATCAGTTTTCTCCAGTTCTATGAAATAGAATTTTAAGTATTGATCCCACTCATAAACTCCTTATTGGAGATTTCAAGCACAAGTATAAAAGAACTTGAATAGGATCAAGGAGCATGCTGATGGTCCTGTGTGAGCCACGCCTCTGGTGGTATTGAACTTCATCCCTCAGGATGTAGTTTTGTCCAGTGTAGGTTTGCCTTTCATAAATGATGTTGCTCCCACTGCTCCCTGACTCCACTTCCAAAATGGTATTAGTAGCTCCCCTGATACTCTGCTTAATATGACCCATTCCCAGTTCAAATGCAATTCTAGTCATTATTTTATTTTACCCTAAATATTTCTCGCTGATTAGTGTTTGCATCCTTAAAGTATTGATAGGATGTGTTTTTGAAGAATGTAATCAAAGGTTAACAAAGCCATACTAGTGGATCTGCTTTTTACATTTCGTCATTTGAATTCATCACCCAATCCTTGACTGGTGATTTTCAGCGATCCTTATAATAGGAACTGGAAGTTAGGAAAATATTTTAAAACATGGTTTCATTTTAATGCAGTGTTAATTAGATGGAGACAAATCTTCCTTTGGATTTTTTAACTTGTATCAGTGTACTTTTTCTGTCTCTTGGAAGAAATTTCTGTACTATGTTTTCTTATCAAGTATTTAAAACCTTGATCTCATGCTCTTGAAATCAGGGGAGACTTTACTACCATTAACTCAATCCTCTTCTGCTTCTGAAGGTGGATTTTTCTAAGTACTATTTAATGTAAAGAAATATTATTCTGGTTTTTCTTAAAATTATTCCAAACTTTTCCATTTTGCAATTCTTTCCCATGTTAGGAAAGAATAATTGAGCGCTTGAAGGAGCAAAGGGAACGAGATGATAGAGAAAGAGTTGAAGAAATTGAATCTTACAAAAAAGAAAACAAAGACCTGAAGGAGAAAGTTAATGCTTTACAAGCTGAACTGACAGAAAAAGAGGTCAGTCTTTTCAGGAAAATCTATGTTCTTGTATCTATGGCATTATGATGAAAGAAAGTGCATTAGAATTACTCTTGAATCATTTAAAGTACTGAAATTTTGCCACTTCAGTGGTCAGCTTCTGAACTGCTGTTTTCTCAAGCATTCTTCATAGTCCTCACATTTGTACGTAAAATATTGCTTCAGTTTTTGCACAGTTGTACGTCATTATCTCTTATTCCTTTACATAAATGTCTAGTAGGCTTAAATATTCCCTTGTTGCTCCTGTTTTCATTTGTCAGTTAAAGCAATAGACTTCCAAGTAATTGTGCCTCCAGAATATAATGTCAGCTTGTCTGTGTTATAAATGTTCCTGTCTCGCTGTATGCCAACTCCGGCGGTTCTAACTGGTTATATTCTTAAAACAGTGTCTTTTGCTATCACTGCTTATCTCTGTGTCAATGCTTTTTGGGGAAGGGGGGGAACACGATCCAAGTGGTTATTGAGTTGGCAATAAGTTAGTGTAATGGTGACTAGGAATTAACTTTTTACTCTTGGTCATTTTTCAGTCTAGTTTAATCGATCTCAAAGAACATGCATCTTCATTGGCATCAGCAGGGCTGAAAAGAGACTCCAAACTTAAGTCCTTAGAAATAGCCATAGAACAAAAGAAAGAAGAGTGTAGTAAGTTGGAAGCACAGTTGAAAAAGGTAAGTTCCATCTTAAAACAAACAAAAATCAGAAAAACAAAAAGCAACATCCCACCCCTCATTTTGAAAAGATGATCTTACTCTTCTGGAGTAAATCTAAAACCTGCCCATCTTACGCTATTTGCTGATGCTTGCATCAAATACTGCTTGTTCTTAGAAGGGACTTGTACCAAAGCCACTAGTGAGCCTCAGAAATGATCTTGAATACCTATACGAGGGAATTCTAGGAAGCTGCTACAAATAGATGAACTTGGAGCAGGATATTGGAGGAAAAGTAGAAGGACAGAAAGAAATTATCAAACTAGGAATTTGGATGTGTATGAATTTATACTGCTATTAGAAGTAGACTGAAATGTTTGTAGCATGTGAAAAAATAAAGGACTCGTCAAAGAAATGGTGTGCATCCTTATCGAAAAGTTCTGCTTCCAAAATGGAAACTCTACCTAGATTTGATTTTGGCATTTTTTTGGCTTTGTAGGTGAACACATTTGTGATAAACTATGCATTATTTTGCTTAATTGTCTCAGCTAGCAACTCAGTACTTCTACTCAGCAAGTAGCGGAAGCAAGCATTTTAAGGAAAACATACAGATCCTATACTTTAGAATATAGTTTTAATTAAAATGGTGCAGTAAAATAGTTTTTGCTTAAATTATTTGCAACTTTGTTGATGCCTTTTCTATCATACATTGTTTCTTTGACCTTTTTCTGTGTCATTTAGTAATGTCTGCTCTCATTGTTTGAACACCGATCTCATGACATATTTGATGGGTTTAGACGTTATGTTTCCCTTCTGCAATTCATAACTAAGTGTATGCCAAACATTAAGTTTTTTTTTTAATATTGATATCTAACGTTTCATTTTCTAGAAAAGAATATTTATTTGATCTATGGCTGTTACCACTGCTAGGATAATGTTCTGACACCCTTTTCACACAGGTTGAGTGGTATCCTGCTCCGTGTTTATGCATTGTTTCAGTAGGCTTACCAGTGAAGAAGGTATTGCAAAGTATAAAGGATATCAGAGTGTAAACGTTAAAGCTTTTAATGGAAACAAATCTACTTTAAATGTTTAATAACTTACAAATTCTATTGATGTCAGAATGAAAATATCCAATGAAGCTATTTCTCTGGAAGTCCTTTATTTTGCTTTCTTTTGTTAGAAAATGCTAGTTTGCACTTCACTACAGAATATATTCCAATCTGAAATATCTTATTTTCTTCATTTAAATAAAATAGTTAAACCCTTAAAAGAACAGGAAAAAAAACCCTCTTGAAGGACTTGAAATCCTAAGTCAATCTCTTATGACTGTACATATAAACATATTATACAGTCATGGAAAAATAAGCACTTATAAAAGTCAGAGAGTGTCTGGGACATCTTTCGTATAAAAAGAGAGTATGTTCCCTGTATATAAATACATAGGTTTATTAAATGAAAGTTGAAAACATAATAGTTTTATTATATCATAAATATAGCATAAAGCTCCAGTGGAAATTCACCCAACATTTGTAGGAGACCAGGTATTTCCATAATAAAATGTAGTTACAACCTTCTTTGCGGGCATGTTTAGTTGAACAGAAACAGTGACCATTAATGATAGTAGA
>VZZY01006457.1:0-53713 GCA_013400335.1 Eurystomus gularis | reverse complement strand
GATCTGCCAGCTCTGCTCCGCCCAACTATCATTGAGTGGTTTGGATTTGAAGGGACCTTTAAAGGTAATCTAGTCCAAAACTCTGCAATAAGCAGGCACATCTTTAACGAGGTCAGGTTGCTCAGAGCCCTGTCCAATCTGACCTTGAATACTTCCAGGGATGGAACATCTACCACCTCTTTGGGCAACCTGCTCCAGTGTTTCACCATCCTCACAGTAAAAAATTTCTTCCTTATATCTAGACTGAATCTACCCTCTTTTAGTTTAAAACATGACCCCTTGTTCTATCAATACAGGCCCTGTTGAAGAGTCTGTCATCTTTCCTGTAAGCCCCCTTTAAGTATTGAAAGGCTGCAATAAGGTCTCCCCAGAGCCTTCTCTTTTCAAGGCTAAATGACTCCAACCGTCTCAGCCTTTCCTCATAGAAGAGGTGTTCCAGCCCTCTGATCATTTTTGTGGCCCTCCTCTGGACCTGCCCCAACAGGTCTATGTTTTTCCTGGACTGAGGACTCCAGAGTTGGACACAGTATTCCAGGTGGGGTCTCATCAGAGCAGACTAGAGGGGCAGAGTCACCTCCCTTGACCTGCTGGCCATACTTCTTACACAGCTCAGGATATGATTGTGAGTGCACATTGCTGGCACATGTCCAGTTTTTGACCCACAAGTACCCCCAAGTCCTTCTCCTCAGGGCTGCTCTCAACCCCTTCATCTCCCAGCCTATACTGACATTAGGGATTGCCCCCACCTATGATGAAAGACTTTGCATTTGGCTTTGTTGAACCTCATGAGGCTCTAAGCGCCCAATTCTCATGTTTGTCCAGGTCCCTCTGAATGGCATCTCATCCCTCAGGCATGACAACCACACTGCTCAGAGTGGTGTCATCAGCAAATTTGCTGAGGTTGCAATCAATGTCACAATTCTACTTTCAGCTTCAAAATACAGTCAGCTTACTTGGCAAAGACAAGTATGACAAGCACACATGATTGGCAAAACATCTGAAAGGTTCATTTCTAAATTCAGCAGGACATCAGTCTGCCTATTTCAATGAGGGCATCAGGGAGAACCACCTCCTCCTCTTTCTCCTCAGTATAGCACTTGCCACATGCCTCTCTGAAGGCTATCATCTGCTTTTCAAGTGAAGACTATTACCTGATGCTTTAACCGGAGAAAAACTGATAGCCTAACAATCAATGGCTGCTTTAACCAATGAAGACCATGCCAGATGTCTCATTCTAGACACAGTGGTTGTAGATTTCACAGTAACAGTAAGGAACAAAACACAGACTAATTCCTTGGAGTAAAACATGAACTGTCAGATCAGAAATCTCTGCTTCAGTGTCATATAAAGCTAGCATTTCCCACTACCAAGCAGAGTTGGGGGTCTGGCCCTAAATCATTAATAAGGCTTATTTGGCCCTTTTCTCCATTTTCTTCCTCTGAATTTCAAATTGTCAATCTCCCAGCAAAGGCAAGAAAAAATTGAAAGGTGGACAAGATTTGGCAGGGGAAGGCAGGATTACCCCAGGTACACCTCATTACTTCTCATTCCAAATCCTCTCTTCCACTGGTGCATTAAATCTTCGGTTATATGCTTTTGACAGAGCAACATCAGACTGCTGTAGGAGACCCCAAGCAGGCACTGTATTTTTGAAAATAAAGCTCTCTATAAACTACCAGAAGTCAGTGATGCTCTCGGTGAAGCCTCGTCAATAATTGTTGCCAGAGAAATCAGGCAGACCTACTCTCAGAGCTTCCAACATGCAGTGCAAACTGCCCTACACAAAAATAATTATTCTGCTTTCTTTAAAAAAAGAAACAACCAGAAAACCTAAAACTAAAAATACCAGGATAAAGACGCATGTTTTCCAATCAAAAGTTGGAAAGCTATTCTTCTGTTTTAATACCTTGTTAACAATCCACTTAGGTGTCTTTACATAATTTTTAATGATGATACATCAGTCTGCTGTACCTACAGTATAAGAATAGTTAAGTCATCAAAAACTGTGTCATTTTAGCTTTATGCTTTAAGATTATTTTGCCACAGATTTAAGGTTAAATCAAATCAGTGGGCAGTCTCTGTAAAGAGGACACAGTAAAGAATATGATAAGCAACAATTATAATAATACAGATTATTTATCTAATTGTAGATTTCTGAAGTCCAAATGAATCAAGACTTGGACCTGTAAGAGGGTGTCCCAGTGAAGGGTGATACTAGGTATAAAACAAAGCCTTGCACTATATAGCAATATTTGATGTTAAATTTCTAACTGTTCAGAAACAACACATTTCTTGAAGGCTCACTGGTTCTGAGTGTTTACAGAAGATCACAAAGAGGGGATTTATTTGATCATTTACTGAGTACATGAGATGTAGGAGTTAAGAATTTATTTGCAAATGTGCAGGACAGGTAGAAGTGTTTGGGATTTGGGTGGGGTGGTGTTTGCTTTCAGAAAACAGTATTTTTCCACTTAACTCCAGTTGAAAGATGGGACAAGGCTACTGGAAGTTGAAACTACTGGAATACCCAAATTTAACTATTCCTCAAAGTAATCCACACATTCAACCTCATATTCATGGGAAAGAAATATGTTTCAGAAAAACTAGTTTCTGTATCTTGGCTTCCCCTCAGTTTCAGTGAAATTAATCAAAAGCAAAATGCATGAAGTTGATACATTTTAAAACACAAGTAGCACCATATGGAGCTGCACATGCCAAGGCAATACCACAAGCCAAGATATAGTGAATAAGAGCTGAAAGAATCATCATGTACACAGTATAGGCACATGAGAATATACACCAACTGAAATGGATTGGTCATTAGTCAATAAGAAGGCTGTGTTATTTGTGGATTTTAGGCTGAACACAAGTTCCTGAAGAAGTCTGTTGTGAGAAATACAATTTCATGCTTCAGTCGAATAGAAAAAATTGAGGGCTTAAAATGTTTAGCCATTTTTCTCCTCCACGTTTAAGTCTGGAGTTCGGTGTACATATAAGCAGACAAAGAAAATTTTATCACAAGGGAACAATTCACCAATCTGGCTGATAAACCAGTTAGTTAACAGTTACTGATCAGTAACACTATCCTGAACTGCAACAAGATTGCATTCAAAGAGAGATAGCAGACTAGAACTGAAGAATTTGAAAATGTCATCCAGGAAAAACAGAAATTCATAGGAAGAAATAGAAAGGCTGTAGAAACCTGACAATCTCATTATTCATATAATGCTGACACACACTTTATACAACTTCACATAATCCAGAAGTCTAACGAATAGGAAATATTACACATAACTTTTCTTAAGTATTTATTGTTGTAAGCAGTGAATGAATATATAATGAAGATATAATTTTGCTATCCACAAGTTTAAAAAAAAGTATTTTGAAACATTGGTGGTATTAATAGACTTTTGCCAGAAGGTCCTCAAAACACAAAGAAGATATCTATATTCTAAGTAAAACCCTAAACTGCAAGTATGCCGTTTCCTCCAAATAACACTTGCACTGTGTTCCACAGGATGCACGTGCAGCTACAGCTTCTGATGGCATGAAAGCAAAAAGGGTGAAATAAACCATGTGAGAGGCAGAGGAAGGGCATGCCCAATCGAAGATAAATTATCAAAGCTCCTGCCAAATGACTTCCAGGAAGTGATCATGGTTATTCAAATAAGGTGGTTGGATCAGCATATTTCTTGCTTCTATTAGCAACTTAAAAGAGAAGCTTTCAGAGCCAAAAGCTTTTCTTTTTTTTTTCACCCACATGAAGACAGGGTAATTTTACTTCCTTATATGCAAAAGAACAGCGAAAGTTATTGAAAAAAAATCAAATAGAAGACATGAGAAAAGGGAACAATGACACTGTGAAATTGGTGCATTTGTCAATGTATGAACTAGGTGGAGGAAAACTTCCAGACAAAATAGGGAAAGAAAGGCTACCCTGACACAAAGTAGTCTTAGAGTCGGTTTATAATGTCTGGAAAAAGTGTAGATATGACTATCAAGATTAGTATTCTCTGTTCTCTAAGATAGCCCTAATGCGAGAAGCAGTTAGACAGAAGCCTTCATTCACTTAATACATCTAGTGAAAATGCATTTCACAGTGACTCCCATTTGATGAGCAGTTTATTGGGCACTTAGCAGTAAAGTAGAGATCAGGCATGCCACAGCTAGACCTCATTATCCTTAACCCCTAAGATAGGCAGAAAATGTTTTTAAAGTAATAAAGCATATAGACCTAAAAGAGCTACAGATTTTGCTATACCCTGTTGAATTCCAGAGTGGCACAATTGAAGGATTTTCTGACTTTCCTTCTTTACAGAAAACCAGAAACCTTGAATGATTCAGTGCCATAGGATCTGCTTTCATGTTCTTAAACTAACACTAAAACTACATCTATAACGCGAAAAAAAATTTACCGAGACATCACAAAAGAAATCATATCGTCACAATGGGTAACTTTCCTTGGACAACCAGATGTCCTCTGTGAATAAATAGGTGATGTCTTTACAGAAAGAAGGGAGGAGGTGGCAAGTTGATTGCTTCTCAAAGAAGATCCAAGGAGTATGGTAATGAAAGAGGTAAATTGTAGAACAGAGGATACCCAGACTAAAGTTAGCAAAGCCTCAAAACTGTAGTTCACCTCCACTGCTGGACACATGCAGTGCATTTCAGAGACTACATCAGGATACCTATAAGCAGCTTAATTAACTTGGATTGTTAATAGCTATGGTTGTATTTGAGGAAGAAAGCTGTGTGCTTGTTATCTTTGTGTGATTCTCTCAAGCACCTGCACAACCAGTTACAGAGGTTTGAGTGACAGCACCTGAACACAGACCACCTCTGGCAGGTTTCTTAGCTATTTGTGATTACTGGAAAAGAGAATGGAAAAGAAAAAAAAACAGAAATGAAAACAAGAAGAGAGAATATGAAAGAAACCCTCACACATTTTTTCCCCAGTCCTCCATCTTTCATAGCTTTTCTTAATACATCAAGCAATTTCATGAAACATACAAAAATTGCCACACCAGTCCTTTGAGAAGGACCAGATGAAGTGCCAGGCGAATGGGGAAGAGGAGAGAGTAAAGGAAAGCCTATGCAGCCTCATAGCTTACACAAAGTGTATGTGCTGAGCAGTAACTGGACTTCAGTATGAAGACAAGATTTCCATTTAAAATTTGTCAGCGTAGTATAAAACAGTGGGATGAGGTTGACAACTTTTATGATGGAATCATGGGGCAACCAGAAGCAGACACTTTTGTTTTCTGTTCTTAAAGGAACCTCTCAAAATATGAGCAAAAATCCCTACCAAAAAGGTTTTCAATGTCCACAGCATCTGAAATGGAAATAAAAGCTTCTGAAAAGATATCTCTGTTGTCATCATTCCTCTGCTGGGCACACCTTTAACGTTATGCCTACTTTCAGTGACCTCTTGAGTTACAACAACCTCCACACAGGTACTGTAAGGTTTAGAAAAAAAAAAAAAGTTTCTTCCCACTTCCTCTGGAGTTGACTGGATTTGCATTTATTGATTAATATCCTTCCGCTGTACACCTCTGGAAAATGCCAGGGCACTCATGTACTAAATATTTTTATCTCAAAATAAATCCAAGGTTGCTCTTGAACTAGCCCAAGTTTTCCACCATCCAGTAGGTAATTCTGCCTGATCCAACACACTACCACAAGGCACCAGGAAGCAGATTTCTCTGTTGCCTCACGATACTCTTCACAGATTATAACACAAAGTTCTGTGCTTATAACTATTGGTAAAGAGATAACACCTGTCACCACTTTTTTAAAGCTGGCAAACAACTAGGTAGTATGAAGTGTCAGGATCATATATAGGTGTAATTACTGTGAGGAACCTTATCAGTGTGCATGGATGACTCTGAAGAATACAAGCCCAAACTCTTTTTGGTCAACTTTCTGTTTGCAAAGCCATCATTAACGAAACATATTGTGCATATTAACATAACGCAGACAGCACCTACTGTAGAATGCTTCTACCCTAACAGTCTAGATCATGACATATTCAACCAGTCATTACTACAAATGTTACTGAAAGCTTAGCACTAAAGAAATTCTCATTGCATTCCAGTTACTACTCCAGATCAACTCTTCACCTTGTCATTCTCTAGGGTAGTAAGCAACAATTAAAAGAAACTGAAAAATAGACAGGTCATGTGCATTGATTTCTAAGCATTTTTGTCAGAAAGTTTCACCTACCATTTCCAGAAGGAGTAGCAGAGTCCACTGTGTCCGAGAGGACCAGAAAAAAATAGTTTTGTAACTATTTGGCTGTCAGAGAAGATCTGAGTGGAAATAGGCCTACAAACTTAAAATGTAGTGATCTTGTTGGCATCATCAGAATTCCACTTGTACTGATTTTTGTTGGCTGAGAGAAGAAAAATATCAACTTCCCTTCATGCCAGAGGACCATAGTTATTTTACATTATTTCACCTGCAGTGTTTATAAATATCTAAAGGGTGGGTGTCAGGAAGATGGAGCAATTAGTCTCTTTTCAATGGTGCTTAGTGATAGGACAAGAGGAAATGGGCACAAACTGCAACACAGGAAGTTCCACCTCAACATGAGGAGAAACTTCTTTACTGTGGGGGTGACAGAGCACTGGAACAGGCTGCCCAGAGAGGTTGTGGAGACTCCTTCTCTGGAGACTTTCAAAACCTGTCTGGACAAGTTCCTGTGTGACCTTGCCTAGATGAACCTGCTTTGGCAGAGGGGTTTGTACTCGATGACTTCTAGAGGTCCCTTCCAACCGCTACCATTCTGTGATTCTATGAATGCTATTACTAACCCGCACAGACTTAAGAGGCTTCTGTCTTCATTGAGTTTCAAATAGTTACTGGGTTTATTTTTCAGTATCTCAGAAACATTCAGTTTAAAACTTGAAGGTGGAAATGTGCGGTGTAATTTTTCTCCTCTCCTTCTCAGGTTCTCAACAGACATGAAACCTGCCAATGAGAGCACATCTGTCCACAGCAGCTAATAGCCCAATAGAGAAGACAGTTTCCAAGGATGTGTCACACAAAGAGTGGTGTCCATATCTGCCAGATTTCTTTTGCCTCCCTTTCACCCAAGACAGCCAAGACACCCCTATTTTTTATCACTTTCCTCCTCTTTTTTTTCTGGTGTGCAGTCATTTCTATCTAAAAAATGACTCAGACGAGAACATGGAAGTAAGACTTCCTTGTTTTTATTGAAGGGAGTGAGTTGCCCATATGCAGGGCCCCATTCACCACTGTGCTGGCAAACCCACTTAGTCATGCACATGCTTTGCTACCATGCCCAAGCAGCACAGCGGGCTCAAACCAGGTCCCACATGTGACTGCAGACAGAGGGTTATGTTGAGACCCAACCCTGCTCTCCCAGGAATCTGCAGAAACTTTGCCAATTACTTCAACTGGCGCAAGACTAACACCTTTGTGAATAAACCAGGGAAGGAAATAAATTATCTTCTAAGCCAAATTCCATAGAACCTTTTGTACTTTAGATGGCCCTCTTTGGAGAAATGTCAACAAAACTGCTGAGAGTTTGAAACCCCAGGGAACGAGTCCCTCTGGGCTCGCTAAGAAAAGCTCACATATTCACTGCCACTCACTTGTTAGGCTCAGGATATAAAAAGCATACCAGAACACTGCCAATAGTTATCTATTTATATTTTGAAATTCAATAGTTTTATATGAACACAAGGCCATAGAGGAGGAAAGCTTGCAAGCTGAAAATGAAGACGCTTGTTCTATTAAGCATAGAGAAATATTTAATTTATCTTACGACTTATTCATATTTCTCCATTTTATTTACTTTAATTAATCTCCCTTTAGGCTCACAAGTCTGAAGTGAAGCGGGTTTCTTCCTCCCCTTCTTTGTAGTAGGAATAGAAATTTCTCTCCAGGCAGGTTTTTCCAAATGTTCACAGCTTTGCTCTTTACTTAAATAAAAGGCTTTTGGAAGACAGCAGAGTAGGATGGTTCACCACAGATTTGAGATTTTTATAACATCATTCCTACAGTGCTCCAATTTGGAGGGTTTTTCAGTCAAAACCTCAGCTTCTATTTTCATCCAGCCAGCCACAGATGTCAAGATAAGGGGAGTACACTTTGGAACTTGATACTAGAGTCATGCACATCATCAAGGATGTAAGGGGGTCATTTCATCCTCACTTTGTTGTTAACAGAGACTGTCGTAACACCCACTGAATTTCTCTTTATATGTATTTTTGAACTCCAGGGCATGATCTTGTTTCACTCTTAAAATTAATGTCACACTCTCTGCTTCTAAATTTATTTTTAAGCTTAAGTTGTTCAAAGGGCACTTTCAGTTATAGGAAATGGAAGCTAAATAGGTGTTGCTCTCTAAAGTGATGTATTCCCTAAAACTGTTTCCATTGGGTATTATAAAGCTTCAGCAAGCAAACTCTCAGGAGGCATAACTAAGTAATGCATCAACAAAGACATATAAAAACAAGAGGCAGCTGGGCTATTATTAAGAAATGAAGCAGAAGCCATTGAAAGTATAGGGTATGAGTTAGAGGAAAAAAGCAATTTGGTTAAATAAAAAGAACACCAGCACCTGCATCGAAAGTGGAAAGCAAGCACAGCCATTAAAAAAAGAAAAACCCAATTTCTCTTTGTACAAGTCTTCTGTCTTTTAGCTGCATCCAGAGCACAGAACAAACTCTGTGCCTCAAGGGCTCTTCAAAGCAGAAAATTTCAGATATAGTTCCTCCTTCACTGAAATGAGCAAGTTTTGGGGTCTGGACACCTCTGAAAGAGGTGGTGTGAGCTCTAAAGCTATGTTGATATCCACATGGGGGCACAGTTGTACTTGTGTGAAGTCCCATTGAGCAGAATTATTCAAAGCCCCCCCTCCATCCTGTAAACAACAGCAGGGCCTTTATGTAGGTGCCTTTGTACAGAATTTGGCACTCATCTTTGTCTTTATAATTTCTAACCAAGTTGTTATTCCCACCATTAACAAACTTCACATTTCCTCTAAACTGGCCCTATATCCATGGTATCATGGAATGTAGCAGGAAACCATCAATTGAGAGACTACCTTCTTCAATTTGTGTTTTTGGTGTAGTAGAAGAAAATTAGAAGTGAAGCTTACTATTCTCTAATGGAGATCTCTGGTGGGGGCATACAGTAAAGAATCTAACATCATCAGATCTATCACCATTGAATATCACACTTCTAAAAATTTGGTTTAATAGTCATACATATGTAGCATTCACCTGAACTGTGTAAATGTGTTTGAAGTTCATGTAATCATTTTGTTCTTAGAACACAGAATTCGTATCTGGACACTTCATTACTAAAAAAAAAGCAGCAAGCAAATTGGAAAGAATTACAACCATGCAGATCCAGTACCTAATTCTAGAAATAATTTTTCTGTCCTAGGGTTTTCCACATCCAAGACAAGCAAAGACAGTAAAAATTCAGTCAGACGGCAACAAAAGATGGAGATAAAGACCTAAGTATTTTACAGAAAGCATAAGAGAACAATTACATTGGAGTTCTTTGAGACTTTTTTGTAATATAATCAAAAGCAGGTCTTAACCTCCAAGTTATTTCAACACCATGCCCATTTAGGTTCCTTCAAACCCTTTGGTAGGACTGCTTCCTGAAATTCAACAGCCAAGCACCCTACATCGCTCCTTAGCCCACAGAGTAGGCACTGTAAGATGAAGCACCTGCTCTTTGCTTCTCAGTCTTATTTAGAGATAAGGACAGAGGTTGTCTTGCACTTAGTGAAGCTCCCACGATCAGACACAGTCTGCGCAACACACTCATCTGGCACTTGACCCAGGGTTAGGGCAGAGCAGGTAACCTCTCCTGACTGATTTCACCTGTCATATGGAAAAGGATCAATTTGGGTTTTTATGACAAACGAATGCCTTAAACATAACACCAGGTAAACATGATGAAAGAGCATCCAACTACCCTTTAGCCTAATCTACAAGTCAGTTTTTTGCATTTCATCTTTCACTGCCTCTGATTTTTTTTCATTCTATGTAGCTAGTGGCTTTACCTATTTCACATTAGCAAAAAATTTATACTCATACCTAAATCCCCAAAGACTATATATATGGCCTTACAAATCCCAGGCTATGAGAAATACCAGAGTTTCAGCTCTTATTGTGACTATTTCATACAAAGAAAGATAAGGGAACAAGATCCATCTTTTTTCACCAGACCACAAGATCTGTGCTAAGCTGCCTAGAATTAGCTTCTTTTCTGTACTTACCTACACTGCTGTCTTTTTCCTAACTTTCCTTTTATTCCTTTCCTACAATCATAGCTGTATTTTTTAAAAACTGCCGCTTGCAGTGTGCAGCAAGAGATATGAGAGTAAGTAAGGGCTCCACTAAGCCTTTACATGCTGCAGGAATATATATCCATGTCTTACCAGAGCCCAGACCATAGGCAGCTACTGACCAAACTATTGTCTCAATGTTAAAGTACAGAATAGAGATACTATTCCAGTCTACAAATTATACATCTCTGTTTATTAACCTGACATAAAAGTCACAGTTGTTTTTCCTACTTTGCAATTTAGGAAAAGGGTGTGTTTTCAATAGGGCACACACAGTGAAAATAAGTATTCAACGAAACAACAACAACAACAAAAAAAAAAGCAAAGGAGACAGAGCTAGGAGGGACAGAGGGATAGTTGGTTTTTTTTTTTCTTTAAATCATACACCTAGGGAAAGGACAGAGCTACCAGTAGAAGATGAAACCATCCAATTTCTATTTGTCTACAATAACCTTAATTTCATGCAAAGTAATATATAATGCTTAATTCCACTCAAGACAAAAGCTGTCAAAGGGGGCATTACCAAAACAGTTACACATTAAAACCATTTAAAAGGAATTTTTTAAGAGGCTCATAAGGGCCTCATCTAGCTTCCTCTGAAATCATTAGGAACCTTGCCACAGATTTTTAAAATTGGACATTAGGAAAGAACTTCCCTTGAGAGAAAAAAAAAATATATATGTTTTTCTACCAATTTATGACTCCTACAATTATGCAAGTGGAAACAAAATTTTGTTGCCAGCACTTGCCCTGCCATAACTCAGCTATTAGACAGCAATAATAGCAAGAGACTACCAAACACAGAGAAAACCAGTTTTCACATTTTAAAAGCAGCATTTACTGTACAAACACGTGCTACACTTTTAGAAATAAAATTACCATTTAATTTGTCAGTCTTTTTAAATCTGACTGGAGATTTGACTCACCCTGTGCCCTAAAAAAAGCCACCAGGTCTTGACCCAACACTTAACACGGTACCCATACCATCACTGATGCAAATAGCAGTCTTGCCAACACCCCAGCCTTTGCTTTCTTTGAGGAAAGACAGTGGGAAGGGTTATGCAGTTATTCTCTGCAGCTGAGTACCTGCAATTGCTTGTTTGCACTCTGTGGTGGACTCTGACAGGAGCTGGGAGAGGAGCTGCTCTGTCCCACTAAGGCAGCAAGGGCTGGGGGTGATCTCAGTGAGAGAGCATGGTAGGCCTTTATCACCTATCCCACCTCTGAAATACTCTGCTGCAAGCCCCTGTCCATATATTCATGGCTGCTCCAATTCCCCACCTGTCCACTGCAGGCCCTGCTCATCCAGCTCTGCATGTTCTCCTGCCTGCTCTTGCCTTCAGCTGTGGTGCCCTGCCATAGGAAAGGCACTGGCCTGGGTCTGCACAGAGCAGCATGTGTTAAACAAGGTATTAGTATCATTGCCTTCAGGCAGTTTATTTAAATTTCAGTGTAAGAACCAGATAACAGCTGATGTGGAAGCGCCCCCACAAATATTTACTTATTTCAAATGGAAACTTTGTCAGTAGCTTCAATTATCACATATGCTTTTGAGTTCTGTGATTTTTGTAATTAATATTGATGTAATTATTTAAAATTTACACGTAAATATGGTAAACTTTCATATTCTGTTGTATATATGTATCTCAAGATATCTAGAAGGGAGCCTATAATCACCTGCGTATGTGTCAACAAATTATAATTTTTCTTGAATGAAACATAAGATGAAAAAATCTACATTTCAAGTTTAAGATCTCTGAAGCCCAAAACAGACTGGCATGCACTCTTTTGAAAGCATTTAAGTACACTGTATACTCACCTCAGTTTTTCTCCCCCCTCCCCCCCCCGCCTTTTTTTTCCTTTATGGGCTTGTCTACACAAGAAAGGATAATGGGGAGGTATATCATTCACAGAGAGCTGCAGCTCAGTAACTGCTGCATATTTAATGTAAGGCTGCAGCCACACAGCCAGCTGGCTCACATCTACAGTGCAAATAATTGCTTCCATGTTTGCAGGGATTTTCTTGATATTAAACATTATATGACTGTGCTCCATGTTTCTTTCCCCCTACCAGCCCCTTGGAACTGCAGAATTTTCACCTGCTGTGTACTGCAAAACACAGCAACAAACAAACAAAACACATATTTACCAGTTCCCTTGATTCTTCTCTTGCTATGCTATAAACAATCTCCTGTACTGGCAGTGCCCCTACCTAGACCAGCTACTCAAGTGGAACAGGTGCTGCATGCTGTGGTTACTGACACAAGGACATCCGGAGGTGTAGTTAGTACTTTTCTAGGGCCCAAGGCAGCTGCAAAATGCCAGCCTGACACGGCCAAGCCAAAGCTGGCCACAGAGCAGTGACCTACCTATCTGCAGTCACAACAGGGGACACAACTCCACGGCTGGAGGAAGGTTCCTTGTGATAACTTATCCCAAAACCACTGTCCAAAGTTCCAGGCCAGCTGAAGATGTTTAACTAAGCCTCTCTGCTTGGCTACCTTTGGCAAAACACAAAACTCATCCATCATCCAGAGTAGCAGAAGCTAGGAAAGAGCAGATCTCAGCATGAGACATCTGTAATGGGAACATCATTACTGTCCATAGTAGTAGACAGGCGAGAAAATCTGGACTTTCTTGGTCCATCCTGGTTGAATCCATCCTGTCAATGTGGGCCTTTCCAAATCAACCACTAGGTTAGAAAATACATCAGCTGAAAGGATGGAGGACAACTGTACAAAGAGCATGATTATAGATCTCATTAGTTGTCTTGGTGTAATTTGGGAATCTCTTTTTGTTCAGACTCATCCGTAATCTCCTAGAGATTGACATGCCTTATCATCTATGCTGACAAGACCTTCTTAATAGAAACACATCTCTCTTATCAATGGATCTGCTCCCACCATATTTGTAGGCTAGTGATTAATAACAACTAGGATGGCATTTTGGGGTAAAAGCAGCCACATGATTTGAATGAGAAAGGAATCACTTGTGCTTTCAATCTGCTGCTGTTCCTGCAGTTCTGGGAAGAACCTGTCCTAAATGAGCAGGATAATCTTTTCCATAAGGCTTGTTTTGAGAGCATGGCAAAAGTATAGTTATTACGCTCATTATTCTGGGGGAAGAAACCTATTAGATGCTGTCCTGACTGATATTGGACAACTGGATATTCAACAGAATGGTTTAACTGTCAGCAAAGCAATCACATTTGGCTGAAGGAAGTGAAGCCAATGCTCTTTCACAACCAGGTTAGTGCTTGCTAAGCAATGTCTCCACCTGGTATTTTAAGTGCATATTGCATATTACGTAACACTTGTGGAAGTATGGGAAAGCAGCTCTCTGGTGTCTTGAAGGCGTGGGTTCAGTCATATTTACAAAGAGAGCAGCAGCCAGCAGCCAGCCTTCTCCAAAATGACACTTACTAGGGACATATCTAGCTCTGTTTTCTTGCTTTGCTTTCTAGATAAAGACTTGTCTTTTAAATTAAATAATCCAATTTCCAGTGGTATGTGTTTTTTCTCGTACCTTGTACAATTTTTCATGCATATTTCATGGGCAGTCTATGCAATACAACATGAATATTTCAAGGGTTCTTTTTCCAGAATGTCAAGGAAAGTTCTCTCCTACTGTTTTGGGTAAGAGTATTTTCTGATTACCTCATTTTTAAAGCTTTGTCCACTGAACAAGGAGGAAAATTAAGTATGAGTTGCCATACAAGATTAGCAACTGTACTGCACCGAAGTCACGCTATGAAAATATTATTGAGCTAAAAATAAAACGATGCTTTATTTTTGCAAGTGTAAAGTGCCTAATTTTATTATTGAAATTTAAAAATATACAGAAGAAAAAAATGCATAACCCAAAACTGAAATAAAAACTGCATGAGAGTGCAACGTGACAGCTTATTCACTGAACAAATCTGTGTAAAATAGGAAAGGTTTTGTCTACAGCCACACAATGTCACAGTCTCCTGTACCTGCTCAGCCTGTGGTAAAAAGCACAGACAGGTTAGAGGACTGAAGTGAAATTCTTGGGCTGCTGCTCTTGATGTCTGTGCAATATCACTAAGAGTGGCACAGGAGAGTTTAGCCTTAGGAAACAGCAGTCTCTGCGAGAAGACTCCTTAGGCTGTCCAAGGCCAGAAGAGGAATTATGTACCGCTATTATCCCATGCCAAAGAGACATGAGGAAGAGGAGGAAGAGATGTGACAGAGAACTTCTTCCTATATAGCTGTCTGGTCACTCTACCCATCAGCTATCATGCCACATCCCAGGTTCAAGAAGGCAGCCATGTATGCTCTAGCTCCCTAACAAGTGGGACTCACATAAGCCCACACAGTCCTGCCCCATCTCCACAGAAGGCACATGGTCTGCTGAGCTCCCACAGCTTTTCTTCCTTCCCATGAGGACAGGTGGACAAAAACCTTGCTTCTAGCTTCTCAGCCCTTTAATTTCTCAACTCAAAGAAATCTCATTATCTCCCGGTCTTTCTTCTCTCTGGCCTATGGGAACTGGTCGAACACCTTTCATTTCTTCTTCTCCTCCCTCAATCAGATGCAGATCTCATGGAAGATATCTCTATAATAAGCAGCAGTGGTCCATTGTTTCATTTTCAAAAAGGCAAAGCCATCATCTTGTCACTGTGTGGGGAGATTGTGGAGGTGTCTTCAGTGCAATCATTTAAATGCAATCTAGCCCACTGTTCTTGTCGTATGACCTCACACTGCAGAGTGTAGGTGCTTGAATATAGCCAAGGTGGATCCCACCTGCTTTGTCTCATTTCCAACATGCCTGAGGATCCACTGCCCTTCACTCTCCATATTCAGCCAGCCAATCTGATAAAATATTAACTGGCTCTTACAAACAACAGATGTGTTGATGGATGGCTGTTCAGCACTGGGTTGTGGGAGAAGCAGGACCAATTATTGGGCCAATTGGCAGTTACATTTGCACTTCTGCAAGTATCTATTTTACCAGAAAAGGGAGCAGAGAAAGTTTCTTTAGGAAGACTAGAGTGAACTCAGCAGCAGATACGTTATTTCATTCACCAGAATGGTGACATTTGGCATAAGTGGAAAGGCAAAACTCACAACTGTGGGATGGGTGACAAGGCATCTATACTTGGCACAGTTTGGCTTTAATAAATTGCTTTCCCTGTCTTTCCACTTATACCCCCCGCAGACAGGCACAAAGTTCACTGTGAAAAAAAGGGAGTTTTGAAATGATTGCTGACAATGTCTTCAAACTGATACGTATTTTTATGGAATCATTCCACAAAAAAATTTTTTTCTTCCTTGGAGTTCATTGCCTAAGAGCAATAGTAAGTTTTGTTGAATGGTAAAAATGAAATACCTTTGTATAGCACAAATGATCTAATCTACATGTGATTAATGCTCCAGGAAAAAATACACTGCACTTTGCCTCACCGATACTTTGAAATGTACTTCATAACATGCTATAATATTTGTAGTCCCAGAAAAGTGTTTTTATAAATCCATTTCTTTTCAACCCTCTCAAGCTCCTATTGTCTCAGCTCAGGTTTTTGTTGCAAAAGGCCCTTCTTCATTGCTCCTCCCTCTTGGACCTATAATCCAGGCCATCTGCTGCCAACTTGCTGCCCTTCAGTGAACCATAGCCCAGCACTGGTGTCACAGGACCGAACACTGCCCAGCTCTTCTTATTACTGGAAACAAACAACAGACCACACTAGAGATAAGAAGAGGGCTGCTTCTTTGCATCCTTGCAAAGTCAATTCTCATACTCTTGCTTTTCATCTAAAGCTAATGGACAACCTGAGTGCAATGGCCAGCATAGGGGCCTCATACACATATAGGCACTTGTCCATGCTCACACACATATCACATGTTTCTGCCATAGAGTTTTCTGAACTCCTATCTCACCAGAAGTAGGATAACCTGAGGATAGCCTAATTCAAGGCACCCAAAAAGCTGGTTTTACCATCCCTGCATCTGAGTCTAGCTGAAAATAGACTGATCCTGGTTCAACTTAAAGAGAAGATAGAGAAGTAAGAAGGAGACTGACTGTCCTAATGGGAGATAAACCAGTGTGCAGTAGCAGAGTAGGGTTACTAAAATACTAGATAAAATAGAGCAACTTTGTTCCTTATTAACTCCATGCTAACTAATTTACTACACTTTGAAATGGAAGTATGGAACAAACAGTATCTTGTCAGGTATGCGTACTGCAAATTGTATCTTGGCAATGCAGCTCATGTTACTATGCTCATTTGAGAAATTTTACTTAGGACCTTCCTTTCAGTTTCCTTTCCATCCTTCTTTAGATAATCCCTCTGTATCTCACTGAAGGAATGAAAGCATACCAACAACTATATGCAAGGAGGAAAGTTCTGACTGTGTCCTATTAACTTTACTGAAACAGTCCTGTTATCTGTGAAAATGAGTAACATTTTCCCTTCTGAACAGAAAGAACCTACCTTTTAATTTGTTCAATAATAACTATGTGTTAAAATTCTTCACAAAAGTCTATACAAAAAAGGTAATCTCTTTCTCAAAACTATTCTTTGCATGTCTCTCCTCCTTCCTGACTGATGCTTGTGGTAGCCAGTAGTCCTGGCATTTCTACACAAGCTTTTTACTGAATCCCAGTGTCCCAGCAGATTAAACCAAGAACATGAATTTTTTCTCTGTTTAAATGTTAAAAATAACAATCAGATTTTCAGCTGACATAAATCAAATTACAGTGAAGTCCAAAGAAATCAAGGAATAACCTATTGTACCAAATCCAGCTCCCAGAAGCATACAGAAGTTACCCATGCACTTGTTTCAGTAGGATATGTACATGTAGACACACATGTCAATGCTGAGACAACAGGAAAAGACATACTTGCTTCAGTAGGCTTTCCACCACCAGCACATTAATTTACATGCTCTCAATTCTAACTTATACTTGCTAAATTTTAACTAAAGGCATACTAAAGAAACACTGTAACAAAGCTAATCATGAACAGGTGTAGAAAGACCCCATTCACCTACTTATGTTATTTGCATAAGCAAGACCCTAAGCCTGTCTCATATAATGCTTCCATGACTTTTATTCTGAGCGACAGCAGGTTTCCATACTTAGGATGAAATGCACAGGTCACACCTCTGCACTAGTGGTTCAGGTTGTCTGCATGCCCAGCAAAGTACCAACAAAACCAGACGGGATGTTTATGCTTTTAGTTAAGCATGTCACAGCTATAAGTACTTTATGCCTAAATGCTCAATGAGATTATGAAATCTTGAAACCCCAGATCTTATGCTATGTGGGGATTATTTGGGCCTGAAATCCCGTGTTCAGTGTGCCATATGCCAAAAACATCAGCTTAGGGCAGAGTAGACTCCCAGGAGTTACTCAGCCTGCTCCTCAGCCCTCAGAGAGGATCCAGTAGATGACTAACCTGTCCTCAGACACGTTCAGTGATGGAGTGTCCTTAAACCAGCTGTTGCAGAGTTTCACTTTCCTCCCTGATAGAAATTTTATCTAGTGTTTAGCTTTAAGGTTCCTTACTGAAAATGAAGTCCATTACACCTTGTCATATCTGTCATGAAGATAGGAAATAGATAATTCTTTTCCTCTGTGCATTAGGCATTAATATACTTAAAGATTAATCTCATGTTTCCCATCATACTCCCCTTCTTTAAACAGTTTTACCCTGCAAACCAAGCTACCTGGACTTCTTATTTTTCCTTGTTCTGTTCCAGACTCTCTTCAACAGTTCTTGAAGAGCAGTGCCCAAGACTGAACACTAATCCAGTTGTGGTTCTTCCCATTCTTGTAAGATGCATGTATCTTATATCAAACCTGCTGATACACCTTGGTATATCTTTCACTGGTTTTCAACAGCATAATGATACTTACTTCCGATTTTATCATCAACAATTTACAGCTTCCTTTCTGCAGACAATTTACCTGGTTGTTCCCCTGCCTGCCCTACTTGAAATTTATACCTTGAAATTGTCCATACTGACCTTCATCTTATTTTTCTTTTTTCCCCTCAGATTATTTCTCCAATTTATCACAGTAATATATCAGTAATTTTGAGGTCCAAGCCTGTCTTCCACTATGCTGACAGTCCTACCTGGACCTGGACAGACAACTGCAGAAATATTGAAACTGTTTGTAGTTCACTGTCAGGATGGAAAGCTATCACTCTATGGCTTCCAAAGTAGCTTATTTTCACCTTTAAATTTTTCCATCTAAGTCCCACTTCTGTAGTTTGTTGTGAGGATATTACATGAAATGCTACCAAAACCTTCATTAAACTCGGGATACATACCACCTACTATTACTTTGTGTTACAGAAAGCAGGCAAATTTCTTCAGAATGAAAAAAACTGTTTACTCTTCTTTGTTTCACTGCTGACTTCTAGGTACCTGCATATATTTATTTAAATCATTAACCATTAGGTAAATTTTTTTTTTCCAATATTTTTATTCTCTTTCATGGAAATTAAGCTTAGGAAGAAACTTTATCTACTGTTGTGAGTACAGTCAAAGATGAGACTCAACAGTGGGATCTTCCAAATTCTTATTAATAACAGCAATACAAGCTCCTTAAAGTAACACTTTTATGGATGTTAAGGCTAGCTCTTGTCATATACAGGTAAAAAAGTGTAAACTATATCAGCTAGGCAGGAGGGTGAGCAATAAGAGCGAAACTTAACCATGCTATAAAAGGACATCTTGCAGAGAGAGATTGTGCAGTACTTCTTATTCCTGCCTTTCAGAACTACAGTACTGACTAAGGGGCAGAAATTACCCTTGGACTTGTGTGTGGTTGCCTCCCACTCTTTACTTCTGCTTTTGTGTGCCTTCTGGCAAGTCATTTAACCTTTTACTGCAGCAGATCTTCTGCCTATACGATGGACATAATGATGCTCACTGTCCCCTTTTAAATGTGCTTTAACAGCGTTAAAGATGAAAAATGTTCTTTAACCGCTAAGGTGTTATTAATGAGTTACTTTCCCTGGGCAGAAGAAAGTGGAGTTTTAGAAAATGGAGTGGTTAAAAACCACACCAAAACAGTAGCATCCTATATAACAAAGATAAAATGCATGAAAACCTAAGGAGTTTCAGAGTTCATTGTTCTGCTGATAGAGGAAAATGAAGATGTAACATATGCCTTTAACTCCTCTTTCATTTCACCAGCTATCCCATGCAACCCTTAATTGCTTTGAAGAAATAAGCATAAGAAATGCATTATTGGTTGAAAAAAAGACATGTGCCGTCAAGTTCTGATGTACCATACTACCATCCTCCATAAACATGAATTTGAAATCAAGATTTATGCAGGTCAGTGTCATTCTTCTTAGGACTATTTTTTGCCATAAAATTAAGTTAAGTGTAGATCTGTCTAGACCTTTATGAAAGAAGATAGGCTGTCATCTCAGGGAACAGCGAGCAGTGCACACAGCTACAGTGATCCTATGGAAGAGAGCAGAACAGCTTAAGCAATGTAACCATTAACAATTAAACTTTTCCCAAGAAATCACATGAATAATAAATAAAAGTCTCTACATTAGCAAATCAGTTACATATATTTTATGACTCCTTGTGAAAGAATATATGAAAAAAAGAGGAAAGAAGAAATGAGAAAATGGTTATAGAAGAGCCTTGAACAGACCTGTCTTTCAATATAACTTAACCAAAATATTTTATTTACATCTGTTGCATCCCATTGACTTGAACATCGACTATGCTGTTGCACCACATCCATTCATATTCCTAAAAAAATGTGAAGTAGCTGCTGAAACAGGAATGTAGAGCTTGAAATTTGAAGCTGAGGCTTTCCTAGTGAGCTTTCCAACACATGCTGGGAGGTGGTCTTCCTCTAAAGGATTCGTCAAAGTAATATAATTAGGCGGTAGCATTTGTAAATCCTGTTTGCTAAAGCATCAGCAAGTTCAAATCAGTAATGAAAGCAATCTTTAAGAACCTAACTGATGATCTAGACAGACCTGTTTCCACATGCTTGCATTTCTAACGTACTTCAAAGAAGAGAGTCTACTGTTAACGTGTCCTGTATAAAGCATTTAGCATTCTAGAGTGCCAACCTGTAGATGCGAAGCCCCTCTACACAGGGGAAGTGGTTTCCCTCTGCAAATGCAGAGGTAGCATTATGTTTGTGTATCCTTGGCAGAGCCTCAGGATTTATTCTTTCTTAATTGACATATACTGTGAATTACACATTTCAGTACTGCCCTGAGCTTTGCCATAAGTCAGCAAATGGAAGTCCATTTCCAGTGTTTTGTTCTTTCACACTTTCCTGTTATTCTGTTAAACTCTCCATTATTCCCCTCTAGTGTGATACCTGATTATATTTCCTTTTAGACATGCTCACTTCTGCTCTCACTTTCATTCACCAAGGACACACACTTGTTACCAAATTTTTTCATCAACTTATTCGCCACTTTTGAAGAGAGGTCTCTGTGATGGCTGGGTTATAGCCTTCTATGTTTCTTACTTAGCTCAAGAATTTCTCTCAAAATTTGTCTCCTGATTCTGTTTTTGGCTGACAATGCAGTACACTGGCAGTAAATTTTCAGTCCAAGACGATTCTCTAGATAATTTCTCACATTCTATTATGTTGTAGAATCTGGACTATATCGGCCAAACTACCTCTTAAATCTATTGCCAGAGGAATAGGTTCCAGCTGAAATGTTGTTTGTGAATTCAATGTTGATGCTCAATTTTTCAAACATATCTTTCTTGCCTCACACTGTTACAAATATTTACTTTAAGAAGACTCTTTCATTTGAATTATGGATAAGCTTCATGATGATCCATCCTATTCTAATAGGATCCTCAGACATTGAGGGCACACAACACAGCTTCAAGAAAATACTATCTCATGAGTGGGTTACTCTCTGAAATGAGACCATATATCTCAACAAGAACTTGAAGAACATATTCCACACAGTTTTAGTTGTGCTTTAATCCTTCTCAGAATCTGGACAGCAGGAGTAAGCCTTCACTACATGATCAGGCAGTTCTATCTGTACATACAGCAGTGCTCAGATTATTTGTATCTCTGGATTATGGCATGATAACCTTGGAAACAAAACACATCCCCTCATTCACACCACATCAAAGCAGAGCTTTCCATTACACTTGCAATGCCACACTAAGGGTTTTGGTACTGAGCAACTGCTACTACATAAGTTCAAGTTATCATCTAGGCTGTACCGGCACCATCCCTTATAGCTTTAGATAATTTTCATCAGGAAAAAATAGTGGCACACATTTGAATTTATGGTATTATATATCCAGATATATAGCTGAGCATATATTATGATAATTTAAAGTGTCAGGATAATAAAATCATGTTGGGTAAGATTATTTCTGCCGGGTGTTTGTTGTCAGTGCTTGCCATTTCTCAAGGCATAATCTCCACATTTCAAGTTGGTGAGTAGCCTCACTCAGATTTCCACAACAAGGCCAATCATAGCTTAAGTAGTAAATATAAATCAACCACACTAACAGTCTTCTCACAATCAAGTAATCAAACAACTCCGTTCCTCGTCTGTTATGAAGAAAGATTATGAAGCTCTTGCAAAAATTCTAAACTTCCTTTTCCAAGTGATTTCCAGTTCAACACTGCTCCCCTCTTTGAGCAAGTTCTTCAGCCAGAATTTAAAANAAAAAAAAAAAAAAAGCTGTCCTAAGTCTAGCTCTCTATCATGGTATTTCCTGTCATAAATAAACTTTTGGAATCACAGATCAAAACTTGATTTCTGTGTTGTTCTTTCTCTCCCCAAATTAACCTTGTTCTTATCCTTCAAACTCACTCTATACAATTATCTCTGAGGGATAAATTATAATTTCTATTATACATACACATACCATCATTGTAATGATAGATAGTATAAATAAACTGCAAGCACACATTCCATCTAAGCTTATACTGATGTGCATTTACTTGTAGCATTTTGTTAGAGACACTGCTGACACACTCTGCCTTCTAATTAAAAGATCACTCATTGATTCTTTCTATTGCTTCTTTGAGGAGGGGAGTTCCATTTTTTCTGACATCGTAGACTGTGACAATCTAGAAGATCCGTTATTGACAGCCTTTCCTAACTCTTGCCTATATTATTTTCATTTGCAAAACTCTTTGGACACCTTAGTAAGAGCCAGCGTGTCCATAACTGCACTGGATTGTATTTAAATTTGGCAAGAGAGAATTTAACTTACCCTAAGATAACAGCAATTCTCCAAGTTATTAAAATGTCTCCCTTCTTTACTTGTATTCCCTTTTTGATCCCTCCTGTTTTAAATTTTCATACTTCTATCAGATATTCTTATAAACAAAATGAATTATTATTTTACTAGTTTTCTAAAATATCTCAAAGTCTATATATAATGGAAAAAAATGTCTGCAACAAAAAACCAAGCTGTTTAAAGTAAAGCATGCCACTACCAATGCCCTTTTCTGTCCTGAACTTCCACAAAAAGAAAAGGAAAGAAAAACTAAATAAAACAGGAAGACATTTTCCTTCCTTTTTAATTCATAGTAGAAGGTTCAAAGATTAATATACAAGAGCAGTGGAACACATAGCACTTCTACAGACCTTAAAAAAAGCACCTACAGAGAAGACAACTATTTTCAGCAGACAAGTTTTTATAGAAAAAGTATTCTGCAGACAATACCTCTGAACAGGATGCCAGCAAATGCACCTTGATGAAGAACCCCCACATGCAACTGTACCCACCACCTTCTGTGGAATGTAATGCTTCCCTTAATATCCTTTTGGTGGACCAAAACTCAGCACCAGAAGTAGGGTCTCCAAACTGCAAGAGTACCCACAGTAAGGGCAATACAACTGGTGGGTCCACAGATGGGAGTGTGGACGAGGGCCTCAGGTATGGCTGGTCAGGGCTGTCAAGGCCTACTCAGGGCCTTGATAAAGAGTAATAAGAAAATAGGCAATTCAGTCAATTTCAGAAATAATAGTGAAACAAAAGACATTACTAGCTTTGTATGAATTTCAAGAGTAACATTTGAAGAAGATCCTTGGGTAAGATACTTTACTTCAGGAACTATTAACTGAAGTTTGAAGAATCTGCTTTAGTGATTTGAATATGTAAAGCTTGGTGGGAAAGAAAAGTGCCCAGAAAAATGTTTTCATTTAAAAAACCCCAGAGTTTATCGCTACCTGTTTCGGTACACTAATCTCTAAACTGTTCAGCCAGTAGCCACAGGCACATCTTTATGTGGCTTAGGAAATATGCTTATACAAAGGCTTCCAGAAGACCAAAGTCTTTTTGCACCACATCAAGCCACGCAAAAAAAGTATGCTGAAATAGAAGAGGAATTCCTAGTACTTGCACTGAACCTATTTACTGGTTCAGTGTGTATTTGTTCATCTTAGTTTTTAACAAGAAACAGAACACAGGTCACTGGATGTTTTTTCAACTAGGGTCCAAATAATATGACTTCATCTATTTTTTTCCCACTCTATGACCCTATCACACAAAAGTTTTCAAAGGAGGAAATGCTCCAGAGTGTTTAGAATAGAATTGGTAACCAACCATCAAATTAAGAAGAAAAGTTGATGATAAGAACAATCTGACCTCATCCTGGCAGCGATGTTATTTGATCAAAGCAAGTTAGAAATGAAGAACTAACAGATGAAACTTGCCAGTAACTTCAGCTCCACCTTCATCAGTGGCGAGTGAGTCAACTTCCAGCAAATACATTACCATATTGGCAGGACCGAAATAACCTTCATATGACTGAAAGTCTGCTTCTGAAAGGATGGATGATTTTGATCTCCCAAGTAATTCAGAGGGCTGTGTCCCCCCAGTACCTTGAAGAACATAAAGTTATAAGCAAATACACGGCCAGATCATAACATCCTATATGCTAGTCTGTTTTTTTCAGCACATTCAGGCTACTCAGTAAATAAGCATTTGGAATGTAATAGTTCAGAGGTCGGAAGGGAAAAAAGGCACCAATAATAACAATCACCAGGGCCATTAATCTCCTCAAAGCTACCTGCCAGATCTTGGCAGTAGAAGCAATGGACTTGGTTTTTTGGAAAGCACACAAATACAGTACTGTGGCTGATTATTTCTCCAGATATATTGGTTTGGCTCTACTTATATAGACCTCACTGGCACACATTGTCCAGAAAGTAAAGTAAATACTTGAGGAACATGAAGTCCTCATGTCAGGTAACGGGCTTTTAAAACAAAGTATTTACATAGAGCTTTTACATTCAACATTGTTGTCATCGTTTATTTTGCCCCCAGAGCAATGGAAAAAAGGTAGAGATGAGAAGTGCTTGAAGAAGCACAGATTAAAAGAAAAACAAAACCCACAAACCTTCTGTGAAAGGTATAAAACATAGATATTAAAGATTTCTAGCCAGTCAACAACCATTGCACCTGGATCTGCTCCTGCAGAATTTCTGATGGTAAGAAGATTCTATCCACGGCACCCAGACAGCCTTAAACTAAATGTTCCAGCTCAAAGGAATGTTAAACATGAGAAGGTGAAATAAAAATCCATCAACAACAAATGTCAATGTTTGGCACAGAGGAAAACCACTGCCTGACCTGAGATCAGGGACTGGAGCTCTCAGACACGTGGAGCTATTCAGAATTTAGCAGATACTCCTAGCCTCCTTCTGTGAGGATTCAGAAGGATTTCTTTGGAACATCTGGACTCATCTGCAGTATTTTCCAGTTCAACAAGGAGAGAATCAAGAACCTGTTTGAATTCCCTAATGAAATGTAAACTACTTACGGACTTGCCGCAAGGCCTCATCAGAAGCCAGAATTATCCTCCTAAAGAACTGATATTAAAATGTCTCTCTATGGGTGTGCTCCATATGCATGTGCTCATGTGTTTGTGCTTCAGAAATACCGATTTGTCATTTTAAATTTTAATGTGACTGCCAGACAGAACCAGGATATGTTGTAAGGTTAGGTAAGGGCAATTTCAGGAAAGAGTTTTTCCTGGTAGCAGCACGAGCCATGTTCTTATTTAAAACATCAGATTACACCAAATATTTCATTTTGTATGAGGTCACCCATATCAAAACATTACCATTTCTTAAAACAAAATACTGCTTTTCATATTGGGAAATGTTTATGTCATACTCTATCAGCTTGGGCTGATTCAGTATCTTGTACTAGGAGAATCTTGTTTTTTCCTCTGGTGACAGAGGCCTTTCTTGGTTTTGAACTGTCAGACACAGGTACTTCTTGAATTGAATATACAGTCCAGTCACAGAGTACAGCTATTCCATATCTGTCATTTTATAAAATAACTTAATCTGACTTTAGAGCTAGACTCTTCAAAACCCTAACAGAACATCCCTACATCTTACATGTAGATGTGAAGGCTGAAGGCCTTCATGGTTTATCTTCATCCATCAGGTTTTCTTCTTATTACAACTTCTCTCCCTATGAAATAAATTATTTCAGCAAATATTAAACTGCAATATTACTAAAAATATAAAAATTACACACCAAACACGAAAACACAAAAATTAAACACCAATTAAGAGGTTAAATAGAAGCAGGTGCCATTTGCCCATGCTTCTCCACTGAGTGCAGTTTTGCTAGGAGTTTTCTGCCATGTTGCCCAAAGCCCCATGTTCTTCCAGAGCATTTGTGCAGGACCATTAGAGCATTATTCATGGACAGGCTGAGCCTAATGCTCCCCCAGCTCCCCACCTTCTCCCTGTGTTCTGCAGAAATCTCCTTACTTAGAAGTGCTGTGCATATCGAAACAGGGTTTGCAAGGGATACAGATACAAGAACACCCACTTTGTAGTTCCAAAGTCAGCCAAGTCAGCTACATGTTTAACACAGTCAAGACACGTTCAGAAGCAGGGCTGTCGTCATGTAAACAGCTTTACTGATGAAAATGCAAGTGCATATAAACTTCCAGCACTTTGAGGATAGGCATCAATTTCTGGATGATTTGAAGATCTAAATTCTAAATCTTTCCAGGAACAGTTAGAAGAGCTAGATGATATGAATCCTGTGGTGGACATAGTCCAAAAAACCTTATACTTCCTCTGTAATTTTGAAAATCTGTCCCTGCTCTTGAAGGATAAGAGGAAGACTTTTTCTTTACTGTGAAAAAAAAAAGTACTACTTCAAAAGGGCTCAATAAAGCAACTCCACACTGATAATATCCTGGAGAAGTAAAGTCTTTGCCTCTGACTGCAGCAGAGATAAGATCTCCCCTGTAATTTTGTTCTGTTTGTTGGATCTTAGTTCACTTGAAAATAAAACATGTAGTTACTTGGGATCTACGTGATACATGTTTACCTAACTCATTTGCTACTCAGTATTTCCAGTTCAGGAGATTTGCTGTGATTTTTGGCCTTGACAGGTGTCCCTGAAAGGAGTGTAGCTCCAGTAAAAGTCCAAATCTTGCCAAAAATCATTGTTTCACAGGTCCAGAAAATACTGAGGCTGAATGTGATCGGCCTAGGCTGCCTTTCAATGTCTCCCAAAGAAACAGGGAGTTGGCATGGGAGTAACAGGGAAAGGCTCCAAAGCATCTTTCCAACTGTAGGTGGGCTGACGGGTTCCCTGGACATGCCACTTCCCCCTTGCAGGGCCACATGTGGGTACATAAGGCTCTCCTCACTCCTAACTTCAGTGCCTGCATAGGCATGGGAAGGGCCCAAGCCCTTCAAGACTGGGGAGTGTTATCACATACTGTCTCTGTTCAGAGGCAGACAAAAAGAAGTTGCAGAAGGAGTAAGAAACTCCTTGGCCGTCTCATCAAGATAGGTTTGTGTATCCTTTCACTGCGACTCTATTATGTCTTGTTACTTCAGTTATTCCATAGCATTATTTAACTGATTCTCATCACTTTAGCACAGTAAATCTGCATACCAGAAGAAAAAGAAATTTCAGGAATTAGAGACACACAGCTATTTCTGTGTCAGCCAAATTAATGCTGAGATAGCCAAAAGAGAAGCTTGAGAGTTTATTTCTATAGGTCAGCAATCCAATGGAGGGTTAACATGGATTGGCTATAATCATACATTTATGTGTATGGTTTTCATATATACATATATATAAAACTACATGACACTATACATATATATGATACACGCATCTCTTAAAGCAAAGTGAAACCTGTCATCAGCTGAATGCTTAACACATACATATCACTTTTAAACACACTTGCCTAGAAGAGAATCTGCGCTAGGGAGTACTACTATACAAGCACAGTGTATTTTGGATTTCTGAAGATTACCTCAGCTCCCTCTATTTCCTCCAAAATCGTGGTAGAGGAAATTAAGGGAGACAAACTGAACTGTGATGCTTAGGGAGTCCCTTGATTCTGTCTGTCACAGTTTTAAGCCTACTTGGGGCCTCAGGGGAGTCTGGCTGTTCCTACTCCTCCTCTGCCAACCAGACAGTAACGGCCCACTGCTTTTATTCATTACCCTGAATGTAATGCACTAAATTTAACAAGTAACACACTCAGCGGGAATTTATTGGCCTTTTGCAGCATGATTGCAAGGTAGGATATGGATATGGATTCCAATTACTGCTGACACCCAGATAAGAGGAACAAAGCCTATATATGATTGTTATTAATCAAGGGTGATATCTGGTATTAGGAAGAAAAGAAAAACAAACCAAGAATAATTTAAAAATACTTAACTAAGTACTTTTTCTACCAAAATGTCAGTTGTTCCAAATAAAATTATGTTGGTATTTTCTAGCTAGGAATACTAAAAAGGATAGCATATTATACAAAAATGGCTAGAAAGAAAATGCAAATAACAATCATTATTGATTATAAAATGACATGCAGAAAATTCAATTCCCAGGAGATATAACATACTATGAAAAGCTTAAAAAAAACATGCATACATTCACAGCTATAGAAGTATTCATGATAACTAAACGAAATAAAAAGTCTATGTAACATATTCCAGAGACCTGAGATTCAGAGTCATCTGACAGTATTAAAAGATAGGATAGGAAGAAATTAATTTTTCTTTTTCACATCTGGAGTTTAAATAGGTACAATATGAATGGGCACAGAACAAGCCAAAGACCACTGCATCAAAATTCCTGAAACCAGCAGATGTGAAACACGTGTATGTCTCTCCCAGTCCTCTCCTAGGTGAGCACAGAAACTAACCACTTGGCTATATGGGATTGCATTAATTTCATAACACTGCAACCCATAGCATATTAAATACTAGGGTCACTCAGAGCAGTAAGAAGCAGAGTACTAAAGATTCATTGTGTTTAGAATTGCCATTCAGCAAGAAGCAGAACTGACACCAGCAGTTGTCTCAAACAGACCATCACAAACTTTTCAGTGAGACTTCCAGAAAGAAATACGATGTAATAACTTGGAGACCAAATTTAAAAGGACTTTGACAATTCTCGTGTCCTTAATTAAAGACTGTATTCTGCAATACATTATTATCATGGTATCTGCATAAAACACAGCGTATGTATAAAACCTACTCCACACATAACCTGTGTTGTCTTCTATTTTGTGGGATGCTCTCTCTTACCTCTGAAAATCAAAGACACCAGTTTGCTGATGTTGAGGATTATGCTTTTCATTGCCCTTGTGAGGAAAACTGCCATAAGCAGATTGGTGACTATCTTGCATATACAAGATGGGATAAAACACAAGTTCTAAAGATTTACCCATCTCATTAAGTAAGGAAGGGAGTATGCGTATATGTGCTATGTGTATATATAGTATATATATGTAATATGTGTGCATTGCTATGTGTGTATGAATGATGGATTGTATGAGAACATAAAATCTTAATTTTAATGAAGAAAATTACTTACCAAAATGGAAAAGCAATCATGTTTTCTCACCTTATTTTTGTCATTTTACCTGGTATATGGAAGTGTTTTGAGACTGGATACCGCAGGGAAGAGCAAAGAATAAGTAGCAAAAATAATTTTTTAGGAAAAAAATATTTTAAATAGACCCTATATGCATCATATATCGTATATTACTTCTCATATGGTCTTTGCAATGTGTGTATGAATGATGGATTATATGAGAGTGTAAAATCATTTTTGCTGCATTTGATGCTGTAAGGTATTACTGATAAATATTTGATTATATATATACATGATTTCAAACTGAGAAACTGTTGGATTGGTGATGCAGCCTTGGGTATCAAAGAGATCTTTTATTAATAACCCTAGCATTTTTTTGTAATATATGAAGTTTGTCACTGCGACAGGAATGGAGGCAGCTAAAATTTTGATTCATCGGAGCATGAGTCATATAAATAAATTCAAGCCTGAAAGTAGTGCTGACCAGAGCGTTGTAAATAAGGACTTTACTAAGTGATGACGTAGTAAAATACACTGTTTTCCAAACATCGGCTTTAGAGAGCTTTTGGACCCTCAAAAAAGGGGTTACTTCTTTAGTCCTCTAGCGAAATTGCATGCTAGCCTTTTACAGTCCTTGTTCACAGTAAAATGAATGCACAGAAGCCATGTTTCTGAGGTTGTGTTCACACTGTTTCATAGAAAACATGAAACAAATGCTGTTTCTTCATATTACAACTAGATGCTTATATGGGGAAAAAAAAAACAACAACCAAACCCAAGGGTGGCTATTGTAGCTTGTCAGTACTACAACAAATGTTAAAACTCCAGCCTTTTGTTCTCAAATGTTAATGGCAAAAACCCAACAACATCTTCTGAAAAAAGATTACAATTTAAAATGGTAATGATACATTTGTCTCAAGAGAATTTGTATTCTGTCTGCAAATCAATCACGATATGGCGAAAGGCTTTAGAGAGAAATTGCAGCTGAATGCATAAAATCCTGGGAACAAAGAATAGTACCTGCATACAGGAGACAGCTGGCAATACCCATCAATGGACAGAGAAATGCATTTCTCCTTATTCTTGTAAACACAGAACCCTATCAATTCTGGTGGTTTCTGCTATATATGACACAATTTTTGTTTACAGCATACTGTCAAGAAAGATACTGTGCCCTCCATATTTTTGCTAGTACATATCATGGATGTATATTAGATCTTGACGCTCATGATTGGAATAAAATCACTGAAATGTGGATCAGGTTGATAACTTCAATGCAAAACATTATCTTCTCTGGGTTTTTCTTTTTTTTTTTTCTGAATTTCTCACAATGCTTTTAGCACACTAATCCTTAAAAATCATTTAAGCAATAAGTGTAGAAGAAGGCATCACATTGGAAGGGAATAATTTCATGCTTGTGTTGTGAAGCATGAGGATGAAGAATGAGTGACTTCAGTCACCTGAGAAGTGCAATGATTCCCAGAAATGCACTGTCTAAAGTATCTCATTGTTATTACTGCATGGAAATTATTTTAGAAAAGGTCACACCTATGGAGCTAGTAAGAATGATTAGATATGAGTGATTAAGGTGGCAATTATACAGCCTATAATTCACTATTTAATAAATAAGTGAGTTCTCCCATCATGCTTTTAAAAATAAAGTGAACATTTAAAAGATTATAAAGAACCTCCTTGCTCAAGTGAAGTGCCACCCTGGCTGAAAGTGACTGTAGAAGTGCTGCTAGAGCAGCTTTGAACAATGAGAAAACTTGTTGTTGTCAGAGCTGCTGTAACTACTCAGGAAGATTTCAACGGTAACATTTTTTTTCCCAAAACAAGCGTTCAGGAGATGCAAAGATGTTGGAGCTTACTAGAAAGGTGACCATAAAGGTGTGCATCACCTTACTGCCTTTGAAGTGCTGATGGTGGCGTGAAAGATATTGCCATTGGGAAGAACCCCTTTGCCCTTAGATTGATGCCTCTGCCCAGGTCTAGGGCTTCCTGGGCTTAAAAGTGTCAAAGAAGTAAACGTACATGCTCTGCCACTGTATAGGCAAGAGATGGTAGTGCTCTGTGGGTGAAAGATCTGTTTAGGTTGGGTGCAAATATTTCAAATTTTATTATAGGTTTTGTTGGAGCTTTCATCACCATTTTATTTCTTTTACAATGAAAAATCACTTCCATTCTGCAGAGCTGATGGCTTATTTAGGCAGATTTTCTATTTAATAAAAAAGACATTTCAGAAAACCTGCAAAAAGGAAGCTTAAGAAAACCCCCAACTTTCATTAATGGATAACAGCTGAGGTTTGGTTTGCTGATGCATCATCTCATGGTGTCTAGTATAGCATATTATCAACTATTGAATGGAAACAACAATTTGGTTTAAGAAAAAAGGATAATTTTTCTTTTGAAAAAATTTGAACCATAGCTACTTTAAAAAGTTATATCATGAATCTAAAGTTTCATCTTGAAAGACCACACGCCTACTTTCACACTTGGTATGTGTTGTAATTTAACCTTACTAGATACTGTAACAATATATTCTTCCTTATTCATATCAATTTATTAATTACACCACACTTGACCATTAGTTTCAGGAGAGTTTTCTTTAATTCTATGATACTATTTTTTTTTAATTTGCCTGATAATTTAATAATTTTAAAAGCTAGTTTGAAATCTAAAGAAACAAAGATAAAAAAAAGTAGTTTCTGATTTTAAACCAGCATATTCTGTACTACTGCTAGTTTTTTATGGATCTAAGGAACTGATCCAAGTATCTGAAGCGCTTTCAACTTTGCTGTTACAATGAAATATTTAAATTAAGGGACTTACTTTTTCTCCCCTTGAAATACTATTCAAAGTACCTCATAAGGATAAAAAGTAATAAGGAATCAAAAGGATGAGGCATATTAGAGGAAGCGTTCTCACAGCCCACTCAAGGTACATAACTCAGACATGATTCCACGTAACTAAGTTTAGCAGCCAGCATCAACCACAAGGGGCGATAAGTAGAGGTAGGTTCTGTCAGAGAGCAGTAAAGAACATTTAATTAGGATGTATAAAATTAGAAGGTGCGAAGACTCCCACCATTTCCAGCCACATTGTACTGAAATCTTTTATTAGTAAAAACAAACATTTGCAGGAATGTCACAAGATAGAATTTGGAGTGGTGTTTTGTTTCTTTGTTTGTTTCCATTTATTTTTAATTTTGTAAACATGCTTTAAAGTGGTGGGAAAAAAGTTTTAAGCAGCAAAGAAAGTCTTACATTCAAGATAAATTTACAAGGCATTTATTGATTGCCAGAGTGTAAGAAATGCTGTGATTTACTCCTTCTAGCTTGAACTTCTTCTGTTGTTCGATTTTTTAGCAATTGTTCTGGGAATAAACAAAAGCAAGTGTGTTGGTCTCAGCACCAGAGAGTAGGCAAGATCCTACAAGTCTTTGTCTTCCACATTAGAGAGGATCAGCTATTGAAGGACTTTGGGGATTCAGGACTTGACAGATTTGCGTTCTCTGGAAGAGACTAATTTGCTGCCAGTGGTGGCAAACAGTATATATTGTGGTGGGTACTGGGCTTAATTACCTATAATAAGGGTTCTTGGTTTAAAGAACTCAAGCTGCTCAAGCTGGAAATAATGAAACGGCAACAATGATATCTTCCTGTACTCTTTTTTATCTTCTCCCTCCCCTCTCTCCTCCACCTTGTGAGCTGGTTTGCGTGCCTTCATTTGAAAATGTTGTTGGGACAATGTCAGGTTGCTCTAGGCCAAACATTAGGATTTCTTATCTATATTTTATAAAACTTAATCCCACTGGCAATATTTGCTTGATTTCTCTAATGGTTCCAATGAAAACAGTGTTTCATTTGGCTTTAAACTACAATCACAGATGAAACATAACATGACTGTGCCAGGATATGAGGGCCAGACACCAAAACCAACTCTAAACAAAAACTGAAACTACTTAGTCTGTTTATTGGTTACAAAATCTGGGGGGGGAAGGGAAAATAACCCTAAAAAATATTACGCAAATCGCAAATAGCTAACACATAGAAATAAATTTTCAGTGATAGTATTTATAATGGAAAATGTTCCCTTACAATGTCTTGGTGGTAAGTTTTTTTCTTTTTTTCTTTTCTTTTTTTTTTTCTTTTAAAAAAAAACACAATATACCGCTGGTATATTGTAGCATACTGCTGATGTGGTATCAACCAACTTCCCAGCTCAGAGCTGCAGGGCCCCAGAAGTGGCAATATTCATTAACACCCAGCAGTTGGATAATTTATCAGCCAACCAGCACATGGAGTTTCACATCTCTTGTCTGTAATTCAAGGGGAACCTTCCCCTCCAGCCCACTCCCACTCTAAGTTTAACCCTTCAGCAAAACTTTTATGCCGTCGTTGCAAGGAGCTTTAATCCATACTAAATATGCTAATCAAGAAATACCTCGAGGGCCTTTTTTGGTCATATTACTTAAACATATATGCTAAATCTGCAGCTTTTGGTGAGAAGTCACTGTCTCTGGTCTGTGAAATGCCATTTGCTTTGTTCTGTATAATAGGCAGGTTTTAAACATACTAATTTTTATCAACAAATGCAGGCTAGGAGATTATCTCAGAAGGGCACATTCCATACAGGCAAGACGGATGCCCTGTCTGGACACATTGACCTTCCAATCGAGAGACATCGCCACAAATAATTTGTTGGGGAGTGGGGAATGAAGCTGAGGAAAAGTGTTCACCCTGCCAGTATCTCCATCCACATGTCCATAGCACATACAGAGTGAGAGCCCTGTGATGGATAATGGTGGAAAACCATCAAATTTTGCAGCTAGCCTCTTTTTTTTATTGTGAGATTCCCCAGGAAGAAGAGTGTCCATAGGAAACACAGATGGGGTGAGTCCCAGAAGCACTGTGGTGTGCACTGGCAGATAGTCAGTGGGAAGCTGTAGCCCCAGAGAAACAGATACATGACTCCTACACCAATGTTTCTGTGCATCTCTGGAAAGCCCTCTGGGATCTGCTGGCTTTGGGAGAGAAACCTTCCTTGATCTTTTCAGGGTAAGAAAAAAATTCCTCATCCCATGGGCAAATTAAGGAAATATCTGCTAGAGAAATCTCATGGAATTTCCCTTCAATCGATATGTTTTATTGGAGGTTTTTCCAAAGACAGAAAAGCCCTGGCTTGACATTGCTAAAACTGTGAAACCACAGTATGCTGCAGACAAAGGCTGGAAAAGATCATGTTTGAGAACTGTGCCAAAGAAATTGATGGATCTTCCTCCCTCTCAGGCCTTATTTTAATGAGCTCAAGGGTCTGTCTGGTGAGGTGCTGCAGTGCCTGCAGACTGAGTGCTGGAGGCTGATGGGCTCCATCAGCAGGTGCCCAGCACCTCCAGGTTGGACACCCTCTTCCTCCAGAGGAGAAAAGGAAAATCAGAGCGATACATGTGGAAATGACATGGTGGTTCCTTATAGCTTTGCTCCCTCCCAGTAGGTACCAGGTGAAGATGGGGCCCTGTGTGGTAAAACAGACCTCTCATAAATATTTCATATTCCTGAGTCAAGCAAAAAACGCCTGCCACCACCCTTTGCATTTCTATTATTTAAAGGGTCACTAATCAAGCAGTGAGCTTACCTTTCTGACAAATCTGCATACCAGACAATCAATAGTCATCTGGGGCTAGCAATATTCTTTCCCCTGCCCGCCCAGCTTGTGAATGCAAAAGTCAAACTGTCTCCCTCCTTGCTGGGGATTAGCACATCCTGGGCAATGAACCCCAAGGTTCACGAGGGTGTGCCGTGTCCAACACTCCCAGAAAAGCGTTTGCAATCACCACGAACCACTGCAGTGAGTACAGTAGTAGCGAGACTAGGAAGGGTTAAAGTTTTGTCTGTGACACTGAAATTGAGGCCAGCTGTAGGTCATATTCACGTCCCAGTCACAGGAAAATGAACCTGTGAGACAGAACCTAATTATCTGCTAAACCAAAAGCCAGTCTCAGTTCAATAACTTACGACAGAGCTGGCAGCCAGATATAGCGTTGCCATGGTAACGTTGAAAAAAAAAATCCACTGCAGTAGAGAACAAGAAGGAAAAGAAGGAGACTGTAACCCTAAATATGCTGTAGCCATTTGATCTTGGACAAGCGGATATGTCTAAAGCGCCAGATTGCTACAACTGTCTATCCACTTTAATATCCTCTATAATTACTGAAATGAAAAATGCAATTACAGTGTGCTGTGAGCTAAAAACCAGGAGTAACTGGCTAACTGAGAATTAATTTTAGAGGGAACAATATCAGCTTCTTTCCCCTCTCAAAACACACGGACTGAGAAGTATGTGGGGGCTGGAGAGCAGAGGCGCCTTCTTCCCACTAATCCAAAATCACTGTACGCCAATCGAACCCTTGGTTTTCTCTATCACCCTCCCCTCCTCCCTCTTCTTCCATCCAGAAGCCATTACACACAAGGGAAAAGTTTAACAGAACAAAGCACTAAAGGTATCACTTTGGAGACCATAATGTCTAAACTACCTGAATTTATGCATGACACAAGTTTAAAGCTCTCAGCAAAACATCCTGAGCACGGTCCCTTACACGAGACACACAACAGACCAGGAAACCACAATGGACCCATGCACCTGGGAGTCATGGGATAAGGGATCCCATCCTCCCAGCATGCTCCTATTGGGAACTAAGCATGACACTCTCAAGCTCAGCCAGTGCTGGATGTGGAACATTTCCCAGCTGAATCCCCCAGCAGCAAAACAAAGGACACCATCCTCAGACGGCTCACTGAGCTGGACAGGCACACGTGCACACACCAGCAGCTCAGCTGTGGACTGCCACCACCTTGCTCTGCCAGGCTCATCACAGCTATGAAGAAGTTCATGAAAAATCAGACACAAGCACATACCAAGCACAAAATCAAACGTGTGTTTTGAGATACAGATTCAAAAAGTCATATAGGCATAAATATTTATGTGCACATATTGCCTACTGCTGTGAGGACCACAAAAACAATCTCTGACCATTTTGGTCAGACATGTGGACTCGACGTCAAAAAGATCAGCAATGATTTCATGAAAGAACATATGTCTGTTTATGTGTGTGCATGTTAGAGACAGCTTTTACATGAAACATAATGGTTAGGAAAACACAATTAAGCCAAATGAAGCACTTATTTCAGTTGGCACTTTTGTATAGGTGTTTCCAGCTGCCAGAGCTATCCACGCTATCCAGAGCAGCTTGCTGAACAGTGAGACTTCACTCCCAGATGCTAGAAACTGCATGATTTCAGACTCTCACATAGGCATGCTATTCAGACTCAAAATGTTCTTGCCATTATTAATTTTATGAGAGATTTCTAAAAAAAAAAAATAGTATTCCAGGGCATTAGGATAGCAAAATCATTTCCAACCTGAGAGTGTGATTAGGAAATATTATTGTCCTCATATTTTTACCCTGCATAGGCTTTTTTTCCTTCTGACTGCATAAGCAAAATCCAGATTTCGCCATACTTTTTCAGAAGAAGCTATCATTCTAGTAATAATGCTGGCTGAATAAGAAACACCCATTTAGGTATGGTGCCTTCTGAAGTGGGTTATGTATCAATTGCTACTGCACAGTACTGTGTAAGTAATGAAAAAAAGGAAATCTGTTCAATAATACGTTATTGGCATTCTAGCCATTTTAGAAAAAAAGAAAAGGGGAAAAGAAGGATGTAAAACACTCCCCAAACAACAAACCAACCCCAAACCCACAAAACTCCACAGGCAACATATTATGAATATCTCCATAATTCCATATTGTTTGACACTAGCATCCTGAACTTTTAAACACTCGCCAGTAGTACTTAGTCCAGTGAGAAGTTCATATGAGATGGCAGAGGTGTCTGGTGTCTATAGAGAATTTCCATGCACGCACAGGTTTGGTTAGCAGTAACGTAGATCAAAGGGGGACCACAGTATTACTTTCAATGAGCCAGCCTGACATTTGGCATAAGTGAGGCCTGCTAAAGTCAGTGGGCCTGAACCTGATTATGCTGGTCATGAATTTGGCCTCATTTTTGTCACAGAAAATATAAATGACCTTGTGCTTTTCTTTCATTCAGTTCTGTATTTCTGAAATGTTGCTTTTCAACGAGTCTGAGAATGTGCTGCACCTCTTCAAAATATGTAAAGGATTTTTAGGAAAATGTCCTCTGTAACTGCTGGAAATTGGCTTTAATGCATTGTTTTTCAGCTTTCAAGAATCTAACTCGATAAACGAATAACTTACTTTTGAGTGAAATTTTCTAACAATGCCTCTGAATCTTTACCGCAAAGAATGCTCTCAGGAAATTCAGAGGTGTGCAAATAATGGAATAGTAGAGAAAAACTATTGGGAAAAGGTAACATTCGGTTCAGCACAGGGAACAGAAATTCTGCTTCCATTTAAAAAAGCAAAACAAAAATACTGGTCTTCACACATGGGAGAAGGAACAAAATCTTGCCTTTGCTACTCAAATGTATTTGTTTCCCATCTGAGCCTGCATATGCTCTGAGACGGTATTTCCCAGAATGGTGGACTGCCCTTTTCTTCTCAATTACTTGGATCTGCTGAAGAAAGACAGACTTTCATACAGAGGCTGAAGCAAAGGAGGGTTCCATTGTGGGTTTGAGGTACTGCTGCACAATGGAGCTGCTTCTGTTCACTGTGCTTCTGATAGGGACACTATTATGACTGGAAAGAAAGAAACCATCCTCACCTCTGATGTTAGCAGCACATTTATCACTAACAAATCCCTAGACTGTACACTTTAAGCTGCTCATTGCATCTATGAAAAGCGTAAACTAGAGTACCGACATAGTATATGTTTACACAGCTGAAATCCAAACATGTGCCACAGTTGATCTTCTGATGTTTGTAGAAAACAGTAGGAAAAGACCAATTAATGAATAATGAGAGCACCATGTTGTCATGGCAGAAGCAGCCGCCATTAGAGACAGCTATTGATTAAGGAGTCTATCTTTTAACATCTGCATTGAAAAAATAAATAAGTAAAAAAGAGATAAATCATGATCTGACCATTATAGCAGTAACAATAGTCAAATGCTGGATTGTGTCTGTATGAAACTCCAGCTTACATAAACCTGAGCTACACGCAAGTATCCACTGATATATTTCACTGCGCTGTGTTTTTATCCAACTTTCCCCTGAAAATATAAACTCCAAAAATGAAACTTGTTGTAAAAGTCACACTGGAATATTTTAAGGGAGATAGACACCTTTCTGCGCAAAGTATGTAGTTTGTGAAGTTCATGAGATTTCAGTGGAACAGGACAGGTAACACAAGACTCAGTTTCCTATGTGTAGGTGTCCGTTGTCCTTTGTGATGCCTTGGAGTACCTGAGACATCTATATAAGGCTGGCAGATATGTCACACAGTCCCTACAGACTTGCAGTCTTCTGGAGTGGCGCTAGTAGGGTGCCCTAAGACAAATGGCACAAGACATCTATAGCTTCTCTACTTTTGCCAAACATTTTTAATGACTTATGCATCCCCTGAAGTCCCAAGTACTAAATTTAGTGGTTACTATCACTAGCACAAGTAAGTTTCACTGGTTCTAACACATGGCTGGACAAAAACTATGGGTGAGCCCCAGAGGAGGCATCCCACAGACAGAGGGAGAGACAGTTGAGTCCTGCACTCCAAGGATGCTCGCAGGGCTGAGCAGTCTGATGCCCTGCACCTCTCCAGAGGGTTTAGTAGCCTTGACTTGGTGCTGCACTAACCACCCCATGGCATAGACAGGTTAGAAATATGCACTGGGTATAATGGCTGCCTAGATTAAAAGCTTTTTTTTTTCCTGAGCTGACTATAAAGCAGACAGATTGCTTTTCGACTGTCTTGTGTAGTCATATATCCCAATACCAAGTAGGAAAAAAGTGCTTCCACCCTTCTTTTACACAGTTGAAGTGACTAGGCAAAGAGGATCATGATGGAGTTGTTGCCTACTTTGTCCTAGTCATAAAGGGTGAACTGGATTTTTGTAGGCAGGTTTTCAGGTTACCACTGTGCTGAACAACTACTATTAAATTCAAAGTTTCTTACTATGCAGTCAGGTCTGAAAGAATTACCAAGTAACCATATGAATCCATTTTGACTGGGCTCATCAACCGTGTTGTGGTATGACCTAATAGACTGGCATTATACAGCAGAGTAGCTTTACTTGATCTAATCCTCCTAAAATCAGCACTTCCTGTTAGATGTTAAATTTTAGTTATGAAATAAGGACTCAATTACTGTCTTAAAAATGGGGACAGTGAATTACATCAGATAGTCTTTAGTAAAATCATACAATTTACAAATTGTCATGCTATAGTTACTTTAAAAAGCTGATGTACAGTCTACAGGAATCACCCAATACAGCTGCTATGTTAAAAGCTAAGATCTCTGTTTAAACTAAACAGTTAATACTTAAAGTCATGCTCCATTAAGAAGATGCCAGGATAGTTTCACATCATGTTAAATGACACACAGTGAGGTCACCTGATTTCTTTCTATTTCTGTTGTGGTTTTTAGATCCTGAGGAAACTAGCAAAATATTTTCTTTTATTTTTTTTTCTTAAATCTAAACAGAACCTTTCAGCCTATTAATACAGATTACTTAAATATCCCTTCAGAGCTAGTATTCTACTTTATTTGAATCTTCAAAGTAAACTTTTCATCTTGTTCGTGAAATCCATGACTCTGTAGGTCTGATGTTCTGACACGGGCTGCTATGGTGAAAAAAGCCTTCCAGCGTGCATTACACTGTCCCATGTGTAATCTGGGGATATGTTGACTGCAAAAGGATCAAGCTCATAGTATGGAGCTTTTCAGGAGTGGAAATAGATTAAGCAAGGGCTTTTTAAGGATGGTGGCCACTTTTCAAAATGTTTAAATCTGGTGATGACATTTTAGCAGCTGAAGCCAATGGCAAAACCTTCCCTTGAATTTAACAAGGCCAAAGCATTTCTATATGGAAATAAGCAGGCTGCAAGATGCCTCTTGCAGGGCATGACTTGCACTGATAAAACAGTCATGAGAACATCACAGTGCCAAATGTCACAGTTCTGATCAAATCCACCTTAAAATCTCTCAATTGTACAGAACAGTATGTGGCTGGAAAAGTTTGCCAGTAAGCTACATGTATCAGAATACAACATTGGCCCCAGGTAAAATCTGTCATATAACTCCACATTACAAATTCTAGCTGTCAAGAAAATACTTAGAGAAAACAAATTAAGTGAGCATAATGATGCAGGTTGTATTGGAGTGTTGTGCCTTGCAAGTCCACGCAAACCACTTACACAGGGCTTCAACATTTTCTCAGTCCTTCTCAGTCTCAAATGTGTCTGCGGAGCATGGCTATATTTGTAATCAAGAAAAGATATCATTGTTATGGTACCAAAAGGCTTCACACAATTAAAGTAGAAGTAATTGAACAAATGCACAGAAGAAAGGAAAAAAATTCTGACAACGGTGCTTAAACAAGTTGGCACCACCTATTAGTCACTGCATGACTATCCGCAGGAGACAGGTAAACATGTAATTGTCATGATCTTATCCTTTTCCCTGGGAATGTGCTAGTGGCTATTGTCAGAGAGAATAGATTCTGGGCTAGATGCTATCAATTTGCCACACTGTTAGCATTGCTTTCCACACCAACACCCTGTCCTTTGCTGCTTAAGATGCGCTGTAATAAAGCCAACGGACAGTGTCTAGATGGCACATAGCTATGGTCTTTGAAAGTAATTTAATGCACTAGTGCCGTGTTATACATGCATGGTTTTAATGAGGCTCTTAACGGGTTTTTCAGGAGTATTGTGCAGCAGGCAAGAGAGAGAGAAAAAATCCTCACCTTTGATTTCACACTTGTTGCTATAGACACCGCTACATGTTTCACACTATCCTGTTTAACGGGCTTAAAAACGGAATGGCCATCAGACATTTTTAATCCTCTGTACACTAAGGACATTTTTCCTTTTTCAGCTTCACACAGGAATGTATCCGTTGGCAAGTTTAGGCACAGCTTACTCATTTGTCTTAGATTCTCATATATGCATTACCTTATGCCACCTCCCCCCCTTTCTTTTATCCAAAGTGTCCTGCAGATTGTTTTGCTTTGCCAAGCAAGAAAATGAATATTTTACAGAGTGTGGTAGCTCCTCAAGCACCTCAGGGTCTTTTTTGGACCTTTAGTCACTAGAAGTCTGATGCCACCTCAGCCTTCAGCTGGGGCAGTCGTTACGTGCACTGTCTCATCTGCAACACAAGGGAGCTGTTCCCACAAACAGCCTTCCTCCAGAGGAGCGGTTGTGCTACATCAGACAGTTGTAGTAAAGCAAGTTTTGGATTTTATTTACTTACGCTTGTTAGTGCAGCAGTACTGTGGGTGCAACAATCACTAAGCTCATTCCCCTCCCTCCTAAAATAGGGAAAATCTTGCCTTTAGATTACCTTCTTACAGATTAGGCAAAAGAAAAAAGACAAAAAAAAAAAAAGAAAAAGAAAAAACAACTTTAATTCCATTTGCATGGGCTTTTTTTTTTCTGTATTCAAATAATAAAATGTTCAGCAGAGTTTTAGAATTCTGGGCTATTTTGGGTGCAGAAAAGCAGTTATAAGCTTGAAAATTTATTGCAAAATGGGAAGTTCTGGTGTATCAGCGCTGCCATCCCTGGAGCACACCACAGGCATGCACAACCAGGGAAGCAGGGCTGTGAGATCACATGCTCTGAGCCCTGCTTGTCCTCCATCCCTCCCTCTCTCCCTTCCTTCCTTCCTTCCCAGGTTAGCCACTGACTGTGGAGGTGGTAAAAAGGTAAGATAGTTAAAGTTGCACCATCAGCCGAAGGAGCTGTGCCCATCACCTCAATAGGGAGGCTGTCAGAAAAGGGAGTTTCTTTCCCATGTCTACATGGAACCAGGTCTCATGATGCACTGCTTACACACACATATTGCTCTAGTTTTAAACTGTACGTAGGAAACGAATATAACACAACTAGTCCTTTATGAAGATCATGGATATTCTGGATAAGACACAAAAAAGAACAGGACCAGGTTTGGAGTAGTATCCCAAGATTTGTGAAATGAAATTGATTTCCATTCAAATCAGGTCTTTTACTCTTCCTGAAAATGTCAAGGTGTCAGCTTTGGCCATTACCAGACTGTGATTTATAGTTGAGACAAAGCGATAATACTCAGGTGACTGTCTGGAACTGTACTGCTGTGTCTGGAAAGGCTACAGATGACAGCCATCTCCTTTCTTAACCAACTTGCATTGCTTATCTAAGATCAGTCTTCCCACACCCCTCCTCCCCAAATCCTTGATAGAAAAATGATAAAACATATAGGCTTGAAGATTTACTGAGATCAGAAAATAAGCCTTGTGAAAGGAGTAGGTTACAGAACTTTGGAGAAACACATTAAAAATAATCCTTTAGCTAGCTATATCCTAGCTGTTTGGATGAATACCTGTAAAATGTGAGACTGATTGCCTGGTTTCAACACATGGGTATGTTTTAATCCATCTGTAGGTTCTATTTCTGTAACTTGAGTATACTAAAAGCACAGAGAATGCTGAAACCAAGTAAGTTCTCAAATAGTAAGAATAATACAGCTGCTGTCATTTTGATCTGAAATTAAACACAATTTATTCAATAAATAGATTAGTGGAGGTTAAAAATCACCTGGCTAATTTTTAGTCAAATGCTGATGAGCTAATTCTGTTATTTCTCCCTTTGCCATAAAGTTTTGCTTGAATAAAGGCAACAGAAGTAGCTCGAGTGCTAAACTCGTACTAATTTTAGCTGGAATTAGGCACTTTCAAGTAGCTCAGATAAGCCTTTTTCAAATCTATTTCTCTATTTATTCCTTCAGCTGTACTTGTGATCTCACTATAGTGGAGTAAAGGAGAGAATAAGCAAGATATACACAGAAGTCAAATAAAAGAAAAGAGGGATTACTAGCACAACTAATAATACCATACCTGACATCAGATCGCTTATTCTGATATTAGTATTTGCAGGAGATGTTGACAAAATGGGAGGAGTTTACACAGGAGCAAGCAACATGATCTGCTCTTCCCAAAAACTTAACTTACAGTAAAACAATGAAGATAATCTGATTAGTTTTCAATGCAAATGTTAAGAGGTGAAAGCAAATGACAATTTAAATTGTCAGGAAAACTTTCATTAGCCAATGCTAAACAAATTCCAACTGGAAATAAAGCCTATGTTTTTACTAGTGATGTAATAGACTACTGGGACACTGTTCCTGGGGTTATTATGGATTCTCTGCCATCCCAAATACTAAATATACACACTAACCAAACAGAAATTGTTGGTGTTGATGTGGGAGTCGTTTGGTGAATGCTTTGGCATGTTTTATGGAGGAAGTCAGACTAGATGATCGAGTTTGCCTTGGCAGTGGATGTGAGATATTTCTGCTATGTGTGGGAGACACAAGGGAGGAGAGCAAGGGAAGAGGTAAGAGGTAGGGAAAAGGAGGGAAGGAAAGAAGGAGGAGATGTCTAGCCGTCTTTCTGCCTTAGTACATGTAAGGTGCAAGCCTTGTGTGGTACCTTGTGGAATGCACCCTGAGTGCAAGTTTTCAGACCACACCAAGCTGTGAGGTGTGGTTGACACACTGGAGGGAAGGGATGCCATCCTGAGGGACCTTGGCAGGCTTGAGAGGTGGGCCTGTGCCAACCTCATGAACTTTAACAAGACCATGTGCGAGGTCCTGCACCTGGGTCAAGGCAATCCCACGCACAAATACAGGCTGGGCAATGAGTGGATGGAGAGCAGCTCTGAGGAGAAAGACTTGGGGGTGCTGGTTGAGTAAAGGCTCAGCATGAGCCAGCAGTGTGTGAGTGCAGCCCAGAAAGCCAACCAAATCCTGGGCTGCATCAAAAGAAGTGTGGCCAGCAGGTCAACGGAGGTGATTTTTCCCATCTACTCTGCTCTCACGAGACCCCATCTGGAGTACTGCATCCAGCTCTGGAGTCCCCAACACAAGAAGGACATGGATCTGCTGGAGTGGGTCCAGAGGATGGCCACAAAGATAATCAGAGGGCTGGAATGCTTCTTCTACAAGGACAGGCCGAGACAGTTTGGATTGTTCAGCCTGGAGAAGAGAGGGCTATGGCGAGACCTTATTGCAGCCTTCCAGTACCTGCAGGAGGCCTACAAAAGACCTGGGGAGGGACTTTTCACAAGGGCTTGTAGTGACAGGACAAGGGATAATGGGTTCAAACTGGAAGAGGGTAGATTTTGACTGGATGTAAGGAAGAAGTTTTTCACTATGTGAGTGGTGAGACACGTGAGCAGGTTGCCCAGGGACGTTGTGGATGCTCCACCACTGGATGTGTTCAAGGCCTTGCACAACCTGGTCTAGCGTGAGATGTCCCTGCCCATGACAGTGGGGATGAGGTCCCTTCCAATCAAAACCATTCTATGATTCTTTACCATGTTTCCTGGTCCAGTGACCTGCAGATGGTACATATAAACAGAGAGGTTATAAGAATGCATTCAGCCACAGGTTTCACCACAGGGCAGAAGAGTCTGCAAGTCATCTTAGAGGACTACTGCAGATATTAAGATCTACTGTTACTTCATAATTTGAGCTGGATGCCAGCTGAAGGATTTTGGCTATAGTAAAATAATACAGAATTAGTGAAATCACATAGTAAAATCACACATTAAGACTGCTTCTATAGAAAAATGCTGACTGAAGTGACTCTCTGCAGAAGTACTTCTTAACATGTTTTTTCTTACTAGTTATTGCAGAAGATCATTAGGACAATTAAAATAATTAATCTGAAAAAAAAAGTAAATGTGGATGCCAAAACAAAGTTGAAGATTCCCAATTGAGTCTAGATGCATATTTGGGTGTGAGATCCCATAGCTTGTTTAGATGTGCTCCTCTCTCTTCACAGCCACAGCAGTAAGTTATTGTGAACAAAAACCTGAAGAACAAAAATAAATGTATAAAATGTCCCCTCGCTACCATAGCAGGGCGAGCATCATGGAAGGAAAGTAAAAGTTGACTCTGTGAAACAGAGCTTGAGGAAACTGTCTGCATTCATGCTGGGTGCCAGGAAGTGACCCTAAATCTTTAGACCTTGATGCAGGAATGAAGAGCATGTACACGGCAGTTTGGAAGCATTTGAAAGGTTTTTAAAAGTGTTAGTTATTGCATGTAGTAATTTTGATTTCCCACTAGCATTTAGGGAATGATTACCAAATTTCAGAAAGCCAAACTGCAGCCTTTGGAATTTATGAACTCATAAAAGCCTACCAAACCTCAATACTCAGATAACAGCAACACCCACAAGAAATCTAACCCTCTGAGTCAGTCACGAGAGGTTTCCAACATTCCAATGGTAACCTGTTCCACTTTTAAACATTCAGCCATTGTTTTAGAACTGGATGCCCCAATGACTCCTAAAACATCAATGTTATGACCACACTCCTCTATTTCAGAAAGAGGCATAAGTCTGACAATTAATATCCAAAATAATATGCCAACATAATAAACACCAGAAAAGCATAGTCTCCTAGGTTTATTTAAAATCTAACAATAAATCTAACTCCCTGAATACCCCAGTGTGTGTATATAAATACATGAGCAAGAGCTATAAGCACTGTGTATCCTCAGTCTTGTAAGAAATCTTCCCAACAGAGAGATGAACCCTCCACTTGCAGTGAAAAGTTGTAAATCCCACCACGAAATGGCTGCATCAGCCATTTCACACACCAGGCTTGCTAAAAGCTGCTGCTCGCATCGTTGGGGCCTCATGCGGATATGGGGGGCGAGGTGCTGTGCACAGCCAGTGCTGTGCCCAGATCAGGCTTGTGCCGGCTGCCTGCAGGACAGCAGGCACTGCAAGCCTGCTGCGACAGTCTACGGAGTAGAAGTGCCTGCCTGCTGTATGCTTGAAGCAGAGCTAGGCTCCTTCAGGGTAAGGACTGATTGCCAAATCTTCTGGAAATATGAATCCGACTAAATGCTGGTAGCAAGTACTTCATGCACATCACCAGCAGCAGATTCCTTTGCTGAAGAGAGCAGCGCAAAGTTACTCCATAGCATCCCCTCCCTGGATCACAGCTATTAAATCTGATGTTCCACAAATGATCCTCTCTTTTGACCATGTGGCAATCAGGGCTATCATGTCCTATCATGCCATTCTTTGGAAGAAAAAGGCAAAAACCAAGAAGAACAACTAGGAACCTAATATATAACCCCTGAAAACCAGCTCCTTCTGAAAAGGGCCAAGGGAGGGGATGTGGATTATGCAAAAAGTTACCAAGTAGGTCCAATTTATAAGTGATGTTCAGGATGAAGAACCACCATAGAGACAAATGCAAAAAAGTGGGAGCCAGGCTAATTCAAACTCTTAGAGGAATGAAGCTGGCATCTTGTAGGGCCTTACAGGGGGGCTGTGGAGGGGGCTGAAGCAAAGAGATTATTACCATGATGGGAGAGAAGGTGAGAGGTGACAGCTACTCACTAGTAATATTCTGATTCTATTTCACAGAATAACCTTTAGCAGAAAAAAACAACTAAGTCGTCCAGCTCTCCAGTGTACCTATACCAAGATGTACACAAATTTTAGAAGTAGAGAGAACAAGAAATCATGGGAGAATCCCATAATCAAACTGATTTATAGACAGAAAGTTGTTTCTTTCACATCAAAGGCAGTTTGCAGAACAGTGAACCATGAAGACTTTTCCACTGCTGTCTCACTTGTATGAAAATCAGTATATAAATTGGATAAACAGAATCTGCTTCTTTATGCATTGAAGGTACTTTCTTCATCTGATTTACCTTCTTCTGATGGGGATTCTTTGCGTAAAGGGATGTATTATGAACAAATGCATTCTACTAGCAAAGACTTGAGTTTGAAATTAAATCCTGTGCTAAACTTTTCAAGAACTATCTACCTTCACTGAAGCCTTTTCATGGTCCTGCTTATTTCTACTTTAAACTTCTCACTTATTGTACTTTAAGCTCCATCAGTGAATGTAAATGGGGTTTCACTATACGTTTAGTGCATTCAAGCATTCTTTGTTACAGTTCCCACCCTGCTGCATTATGTGAGCCCTGTCACGGAAGTCCAGCAGTCAGTTTGTTTTCTGCTATTAATAAAAGAACCTACTTTTCCCCACTTCTTTGAAGAAGTTGAAAGGGCTACATATTAGAGGGGGAGGTGGTGGGGAACAGACTGTGGTGTAATCCCCAAACGCAAATGCTGTCTAGATTAGAAACCTCCCCGAAGAAAATTTACAAATGCTAAGACTGTGCTTTTTGTGTGATGAACACTAGAGCAATAACTTAGCCACATACTGGGTTCTGCCTAGTGCTTAAGGAGCCTACTAGGTGAAAAGAATTAAATGAAAAAAAAAATCTTCCAGTTGGCTCTGTGCCGATGCCATCCAACCCTTTCAGTATCCAGCGACTTACTAGTGCAACTATTTTCATATGTATTTCATCACTGAGGTATCTTAACATAATACTTAGGAATCTGTTAAAATAAAATAATTTTTAAAAACCCTAAGCACAAATGGGATTTACACACTGGCAATGTTTTTACATAGTCGAGGAAAAGCTTAATTAAAGGGGTGGGGCGTGTCTCTGCTGAATAGCTGTTTTTCCTTCATACCTTCCCAAGCATGACACGCACACATCCAAGAAAAGAAGCTGGGGGGGTGGTGGTGGAAGAAAACCACCCAAAACCAAAACCAAAATTACCAGCCCTAAATTACTCAGCACAACCTTGTTGATTTACTTGGCCATTTAAATAAATGAATATGCTCCCTGTAGAGAATCACAATCCCATTGTAACATCAAACAAGCAGAAAAAAAGTACAGAATATTATCTGCCTTTTTCTGCATAGGATACTCATATTGTTCAAATTATCATTACTATATCTAGTTTATTATACAATTATGACTAATCCTTACCTCCTAAATAAGACAGAACAGGAGTAACGATTGCAATCCTGAAAGCCTATCAGATAAACTCCAGTCTATAATTGACTGGATGATTCTGTGATTAATTTTAAATCCTACTTAATAGGTTAAAGATGTTTATAAAGATGAAATAATTTTATCAGTGTTGATCTTAATAATCTTATGTTCACTTACTCTCTAAGGCTTCCATAGTCCATCCACTTGTTGCTACTCAGGCACTGCAAGTAAAACATAGCTTTGCATACAAATTAATATAACCAGATTCTGGTCAGAATATAGCTCACCAGGTAAGAATAACTCTAGTGTTGCCAAGCAATGGAACAATGTAGCAACCAACCAACTCTGAAGATGCCTGTTGTAATCATCAAACAAAAAAAAAATTAACAAGGTGATGAATGTCTCAGATACATTGTTTGGACAAAAGTACCTTACATGAACATAACAAAATAAATCTCCTTTTAATTAAGCAATACACTGTCAGCTGGCATTTTTATAGGATCCTGGATATTTTTCTATTACATATATCTGACTACCTAGCTAGCTATAGACCTCAGGCAGCAGTCAGTCTTTCTATTAATTTTTTTTTTTTTTTTTTTGTAGTCTACAGACGGCTCCTAGGAGGAGATGACTGCTTTTCAGTGTGAAATTAAGTACCCAGTCAGGAACTGAGCATAATCATCATATGGGCAAATCAAAATGATGGCTACATTTACTGCCTACAGAAATTTTTGCTGCACTGCACATTAACACACTGAAAATGTTGTGTTAGCTAATCGTGAATGTGCCGATTTTCATTACCCATGGAAATGCATAACATCTTCTGTTAAACTTCATTGACATTTTTCATAACATGAATAGAGCAATGCCCTGAAATGTGATAACTGCAGGTTCTTGTTATACAACTTCGAGTAAAATATTCTTTCCTCTAATTCCAACAGTAATTAACTTGGATTGGAATTCCCCTGACTCATGTAAGAAACTTCAGCACTGTATTAATGGATCCTAGTGTTTATATGGTTTGAAAAGAAATCCTGTCCCATATACATAATATTATATTAAGGTGCCAAAGACTTTCAGGTTAATAAAAGAATTGATCAAATCACCCCAACTTGAGCTATAGGCATTTTTTGTTGTTGCTTAGGTTTAAAATGAAATGGTATCTTGTTCAAACTTAAAATGCTTCAAAAATGAAGCTCTGGAAAATTGTTGCATTTCCCATGATGACTAAAAATTAAAGTAGACAATTATCATAATAAAAACCCAATTGTACATGGCAGACAAAAGAGAAGCTAATACTTCCCTCTGCTTTTTGACTGATGTTTTGTTGGGCTGTAGCTAAACAGCGTTTTAAGTTGACAGTAAATTAGCAAACAATATGAGGGAGGAAAAAAGAAAGAAAATCATGCAGGGGTTAAGATGTTTATGTAAAACAGTGATTTTCCTTTTTAAAATTAAAACGTACAAATAAGCTGGTGTCAGAGACTAGGTGATCCTTCATTTCCACCGCATTGAGCAGGCTCACATCAGCAGCAGACAGCCGTTAATATATGCGTCTGGCTCAGTCTGGTCTACCAACTAGGAATTCATCGAATTGTTAATATCATTCCTTTTTTGTATGCACCACACATCATTTTCACTCTCTCTTCCTCCCCCCTTGCAAGAGCTTGTGTTTTGGTTTTTTGTTTTTGTTGTAGCACAAGCTCACAAGCTAATTACTCCAAAATCACATATTATATAGCATTTAAAAGCATTTTGGACTGAAACAACATAAAGTTATATAGAAATGAGAATACATTGAAATTCTGTACATATATCTAAGCGTAGCATACGGAAGACGATGCTTTTACACATTAGTGCAGCTTTCCTATACCGTCAATGTGTAAATAAGACTGCTTTCTGCATGGTGTCTGCAGGCATTGTCACGTAGTCCCAGGACAGGGAAACATCTTGTTGATCTTGGGAGGAATTCTGCCCAAGTGAAGACGGGGCTTCTCCCTCCCTTCCATCCACCTCTGCCCGACCAGAAAGAGTTCAATGTGTATCAGAGATTGGTTTTGCTGTGTGGAAACTGAGGAAGAGAGGGAGGAGGGAAAAGGAAGGCAATGTATCAATGCTTTCATCTCTATGGCAAGGGGCAGCAGTGAGTATGATGGGCAGAGAAGAGCCACTGGAGTTACCCCAATTCAAGCAGTAATGCAGAGGCAGTACTGCATATTTACGGCTTTTGCTGTAGCACCAAATAAGCCAGGTAGGGGTTTCTAATGATGCCTTTTCTTAGTCTCACTGCAGAGCAGATCATACTTGAAATCAGACTGACAGAGACAGACATTCCACACCACAGTTCCACCTTCATTGTACAAACAGCATTACATGGAAAATGAATTCCAAGTGCTGAATGTGGACGATCCACATTCAAGCAAATTTTGCCAATACAAAAATAAATGCAATGAAATCTTTAATACGTACAGATGTGTACATCATATATCTTATTAAATCTATAAGAATTTTAATTTTGAGAAATATTACACATAATTTAAATTGTATATTGAAATGTATATACCTACACACAATATAGTTTTATCTTATTATAAAGCTTGAATGAATAGAATACCTGTTCACCTGATCAGTATCTTAAATAGATCATTTTCAGTAATGAAAACTATTGTACATAATACATTTCAGTTGCTACCGAAGTGCTTCATGAGTGTAGCACCTAGCTGGGTACGTTCGTCTTTTCTATACAGACTCAGATCTACTTTTCCAACATTATTTAAACAGAAGTCAACACTGAATAACACGTCTGCGTTAAAAAATTACCTCTGCATCTGAATGTTTGCAAGTAGGTCTTCTGAGTGTTCTTAGCATGTGGGATTGACAGTTTACGAAAAAAAAAGAATTGCATATTTACAGGAACTGTATCATCACTGTAATTGCTAAGGCAATATTTTTATGACTATTTAAACACTAATTATATCTTGAGCAACTAGAAAACTATGTACTGCGCATAGTTTCTGTCTCTTAAGAAAACAAGACAACAAGAAAAAGTATTATACTAACAGATAAGAGCAATTTATTTTAACAATAGTGTTGATGCTTACAATAAAACACAATTCCTCCCACACAAGTGGAAAAAATATACTGCAGTCAAAATACCACTTCTGAAATGAATAAATAGTTTAGATGCCTGATCTGTGTGAAGCCCTTTGTCTCAGTGAAGCCTGATGTATCAACAAAGTTCTGCAGCATCTTGGGTTAGACACAGGAAACAGAGAAAAATGACTCAGAACTAACCCACCTATAAAAAATCAAGAAATACAAATCAAATTATATGTTGTAGCTCAGAAGTTCAAGACAAACGAACAGTGCAGAATAACTTGTGTGCTTGTGAATCTTCTTACTCAAAGTTAGCGAAGTACTTAACGCATGAGGGACAACCTAAAGCTTACTCTGCTTTTTGTCAGAGGGGGAAAAGTGCAAAAAGTGATGGAGAGGCTAGAAGTTGAGTCCGGTGCTTAGAGAATTGCCGGCTCAGTTTAAATTGAACAGGTACAAGAAATGTGATTCTGTGTGCAAAGTGATTTTAATGCTGTAGCATAATTTTACACCAATATTTTCTACCAGATTAAAATGTAAATTAAATGAGAGAATATTTAAAATGTCATATTGTGTTCTCTCTGCCATTAGAAAAACAATGGCAACTAACTACAAAATAATCTTTATCCTATGTTACAGGAAAAGCTAAGCAACAGTTTTCCTGTAGACTGAAATCATTATTCAAACAACAATAGAACGAATGTTTTCTAGGCCTCAAACATAAGTGGTTTTGCTTTATGTTTTAAAAGTTAATTAATGCTGTAACAATACAGCTGAAAAAATACTTTGTGATAATTATCTTTCAGAATTATCTATAATGATGATATTATGGATGAAAGCCTTCTGTATATTTTAGTATCTGTTTTAAGTTGTTTGTTGGGGGTTGTTTTGAGGTGCAAACTGCCAATTACATTAAATTTTAATTCTACATGTTACATGGCATCTGGTCTAGTTTTCTAAACATACACATATCTAAAATCTTAATGTTGCACAATGGTTAACAGTTTGGTTTTTTTCCTTTAGGACAGTTCTGCTGCTTAACATTAGAAATAGATGTATTTTCCCTTTTTTTTTCCCCTTCCAGACAAGGAAAGCTCCTTTGGTTCTCTAAATTCTGCAGAGAAACAATCACAGTCCAAAGCTGCTGGTTCCCCTCCGCCTAGGTCCCAAGAGCCTGACTTGTGATTGTTGCTAAAAAACCTCACAAGTTAGGGTCTCAGGGACTAGGAAAAGTCCAGTATGATCCAGTAGAATTCATCTTCCAATAAACTGAATTGCTTAGTAGTCATAATCGCTGTCAGTAAAACTTTCACTGCTATTTTTAAAAAAAAAAACCAAAAAAAAAAAACCCAAAAAAACCCCCCAAAACAATGCCCCCCCCAAATTAACAAACCCTTCTTCCCCCCAAATAAACAAACCACAGTTTCAAGTAGGGGGCAGAAAAGATCAAATAAGCAGGCAAGACACATACATACATACATAAATTCAAACAATGCATCAGCTGACTGAACAGACTTTTCTTAGAGTGTAGTCCTTAACTTTTGAACAGAAAAAACAAAGAACACAGGAAAATAATTTTCACTGGCTCGTCTCACAAGTAGCCATATTATAATGCATCAGAGGAAAGCATCTAAAAATGGGTTAAAATCTGCTTCCAGCAGATTTGTACAGTAACAATTTTATTCTATTTCCCTTAATGCCTGAAAGAAGGATTAAATGCTTGTTAAGGGGTTTCTAATTGAAATATTTCCTCATTACGCTTTTAGTCCTACTGTTCAGGTGGGCCCTGGGTTACAGAGCATTTTAAACCCATCCACAGAGCAAGCATAACCTTTGGGCGTGTATTCACTTTTTGCCTCTTCCCCACGTTCAACATTTAATCCTTCTACAGGCTGCTAGCAAAAGCTTCTTCCTTTCCAATGGCAAAACTAGCTTTCGCTCCGTAAACTGTAGAAAATATTGACATGCAGAGATTGTTGTCACTTGAACCAGATTACTCAAAGCACACATAACTTTCAAATACTGTCAATACAGTTAGAAGAAATGCTCAGTTTTCCCAGACAATTTTGTTCTGAAGCCGAACAGTTTTAATGGCATGACCACAATCCCAAATTAATTTTGCATTCATTCCTCTCCGATCTTTAGCCTTGTTTGTTGAACGAAAAAGAAAATTTCTACTTTAGGGATGGGATCCACCGTGGCTTTTTTTTTTTTTTTTCCTCCATCAGAGCCCAGAGCAAAAGAAACAGCAGCCATAAAGGTCCTAGCCACTGGAGCAGAATCTGGCATAGAAAACTCAGTGCTCTTCGGGAAGCCGTTCAGCTTTAAAAAGGAAAAAAAGAGAAGGGGGGGGAAGAATTAGAATCTCTGCTGGTCAAACAGGTGAATCATCCATTTACAAGAAAGCTGTACAGAGCACTCTGCTGAAGAAAAGATTTGCCAGTGCCCCCCAC
>VZZY01006455.1:0-11043 GCA_013400335.1 Eurystomus gularis | reverse complement strand
GTTGTGCTATTTAGGGCCACTTTCCTTTTTCATGTGTTACATGATTGGGACATTGTGCAGAGAATTGTTTTAATATAGCTAATATTATAAAATTGTCTTATCAAGTGTGGGTAAATATGTTCATTCCTTTTTTCCAGAATGACTTGTTTATTGTTCCCTAGCAGTTTCTGGTTACATCAGTATGCATTATTAATGGGCGAGAGAGCTTAATGAGTAGCAAAGATCAAAGTTTTGAGAGAGCATTGTAATCCTTGTAGATTTCTACACTGTACTGTATACTGTAAAGCTATGCGGAAGTCTTAGGTAAGACCTCATTCTAGACTAGGATCAGTGGTTGGTGTGGTTGTAAGTGCCCAGTCATGTCCCTTGATGTGGGAGATGACCCCTTTTGTATAAATGGTTCTAGCAGATTGAGGATAAAGCCTACAGGTCTTGCACCCGTATATAACTAATATATCTATTTCTGTACCTGAATCTGAAGCATAACAGAGCGAAGCAGTAATTGTTAGATTTTATATTTTTAATTTTAAAAATTTCTTTCAGTCACTGCCCTGTCTCTGATTAACACAATATGGAAAAGATTGCAAATGAGTTGTTATAACAGAAATGTCTCATTAGCCAGTTACGGGAATTAGTTTGCTCATTGAGTCATTGAGTTTACAAAAAGAAAAATTATCAAGAAGGTGGAATTTTGAGTACTTTAAGGAATAGAGCCTCTCTGTCGTGTTACGCTAATTAACAGCCTGGTTGCTGTTCCTTGTGTGATTTATGGGACTTAAGATGTCAAAAAGCAACCCTGAAGCAGGAGTAGAGATTATTTAGCGTGTGTTTTTATCTGTATAATGAACCAGTTCAATTAACTCATTTGTTTCAAGGTTATGCTGTGATAAAATACCTTGTTTAAACTGAAGGAATTAGTTCTAGGCTGTAACACTAGTTGCAGCATGCCTACTAGTGCACTGAGACATGACACAGAGTTGTACCTGGTAGTATTGCTTGTCTGGGTCTGCATGCAGGAGTAATATAGTCATGTCTGCTCAACATTATGCCTGACGCAGCTATACTGCTTTCAGGACCTAAGGTATGGTTTCCATATGGAACTTCACTGCTGGACATCTCAGTGCTGTCAGAACTATTCCAGATTTCTACTGATTTCATTGCCCAGTATCTGCAGTTGAGTGCTGCAGTGAGATACTTAGCTTTCAGCTTCTAAACAAAACACAGATTGGAATTGTGTGTATTTAAACTTGCAAGGGAAAATCAAAGATCTTTATTCAAGCAAAACGAATAGGCAGAATCTATTGTTGTGTGCCATTTTGTGGCACTTGGGCATAAAAGAACATAGCAGTTTTGATAGATATTTATGCTAGAGGTATTTACTCTGGCTGCTCTTATTACTGCACAGTAATGCAGTGCACTATTGAGCTTACTAGTAATCACCTGAAAATGAAGACTTCTGTTGTTTTGATTAAAAAATAAACAAGCTTTCTATCTTGAGTCACCGTTTTGGTGATATTGCAAAACATTGTTAATTAACAGTAGTGCTTGACGAGAGTACTTGTGCTTAACAAAACTGGGAGGAAAAATCACATTCTTGCTCTGAAGAGTTGGCAGTTTAAGTTAAGCATGCAGAACAAAGATACAGATGGGATGCAAAAGCAGGGTCTAGATGGTGAGTGAGTGCAGTAAGGACTGAATGCTAAGTGGAGAAAATAATTAAGTTTTGAGGGTGCATTTGGAAAGTGCATACTATGTGGTAAATCTTTCTTGAAGTCTATCTGTCTCTCTCAGTTAAGAAACATTTATTACCGAACGGAGAGTCTACTTAATGCTTTTCAGATTGTGTTCCTGACCGTGTTTCTTTCAGCAAAGTAGCTTAAAACAGACCTCCAAACAAGAGTTCTGTTTTGGATTGGATTGGTGATGTTTTGGTATTTTGCTTTTTTTAACTTATTTTTTTTACCTTGTGAGTTCTGCAGTTGAAAAGAAGGCTGTGCCTTAAGTGGTATGTATCACAGTCTTGTGAAAATTGCAGTCCTTGCTCATTATCAAGTTTTTGGCAACTGAAGATTCCCTTAGGAGAATGCCTCCTTTCTAGCAGCAGACATCATTATTAAGAAAACAGTAGGAAATTATTCTCTCTAATCAGGTTTTTATTTTTTGGAGGATGTTGTCTTATCATCTGGGTATTTGAAAACCTTTTCTGTTGAGGAAATGCAGTTATTGAGGGAATAATTTACTCTGTGTAGAAGACGACTATATATAACATAAATAAACTTCAATGACTATAGTCTCTACTCATTTTATTTTTCAGAAACTCCTTCCCTGTTTTTACCGTTGATGCTTTCACTTCTCAGTTATGTTGTCAAATAATTGTACCAAACCTTTATTTAGAAACTTTTGCTAAAGGCTTGTTAGAAACAAACTGATGCAGTTGTGATACTGAATAACTGAGCCAGCATTTTTAAAATTTTTAATAGACACCTCACTATTTTTTCTTATTTCTTGAAAGCTAGTTATGGATTTTCCACACTGGACATCGCTGCTGTTATCCCAGCCTACTCCCTGCTGGCTGCATGTTTGTATTAATGTGGTTATCGTATGGAACAAGCAGCTGTTTTGTTAGGGAGCTGGATTTATAGCAAAAGAGTCAAGGTAAAAAAGATGGTGTAGAAGGCATCTAGGAAAATATATTTGGGAAAATAACAGTTGCGAAGAAATTGAATTATTTTACATCCAGGAAGAGCATTCCTTATCATGAGCAGGCTGGGAGAAGCGACTGGTTGGTGAAGCTGTTTGGGGTATGTTCGTAATGTGTGCTTTGATTTAGGAGGCTTCTTCACGTGCTGTTGTGTCCATCTAGTAGTACGCCTTTACAACTATGCAAGCCCACAGTTTAAAGCATAGCCCAAGCCAGAACAGGTGTTACATAAATGCAGTGGTAGCTAGCATGCAGTTGCTTGGTATGCTTTTCTATTACTGTTTTTATGACTACTGCTACTACAATGACATAAGGGCATAACTGCACAGAATGCTTGTAGTAAAATATGGTTTCTGTACATACTGAGCTTACTAAACGAGAAGCTAACCTTTTCATTGGGATGCTTTGCAATCTGAAAGCAAGGCTCACTGGGACTAGCTAGATTAATACTTGTGCAGATCTTTTACATATATTACATGTTACGAGTCTAAAAAACTAAAGTTTTTTTTAATGCTGCTACCTGTTGGGGTTTTTTTTCATTCGTTGTTTACAGTCACTTAATTTTGTCTACAAATAGAACCCTGCATTCATCAGTATGAAGTGGCAAACTTTTCTTTTGCTATTTCTGTAATTAGTTGATTTAGATTTCTGATTCTGTGCTGCAACACAGTTTAAGCCCCTCATAGTCTTTTTTATTATTTCAAGTCATAGAGATCTAATTACATTAAAAGAGACTGTTTCTTGGTACAAAGTCAGCACCAAATACGTTTTGATCTGGTTATCTTCTCCACATGCTTAAAATATCTTTCATTATTGTTCTTAATCAGAAAGATATAAATAATGATGCTAAGGAGAAAATATTTCATGAAAGTGTGCTTCCCAAGTATTTATGAGACATGTCAAAAAAATCCAAACCATACCTAACATACATTTTCTCTTTATTTTATAATACTTTTCTATGTCTCATAACATACATGCCTCATTTTAGAAGACTTTTAATTGTAAGTAGAGAACAAACTCTAAAGGTAAATCAGTAATAGTATTGCAAATTCTTTCATATTCTCCAGTAATATTCTGAAGCTGTTGCTGTGTCTTTGAAATGCAGAAATGAGGTAGTTTGTACTTTTGCAGTTGTAAATTAAATGGATTAACTTTTCCAACTGCATTAATTAAAATCTTTTCATCGGAGAAATAAGTTCCACAAACAAACATAAAACCCAGCTGTGTTTTGCCGTATATATATATATATATATACATATATACATCCTTCTGATGAAGCCAGGATAGTATTTCCACAGAAACTTATGCTTTTGTTGGCTACCTCTATACAGTAGCAATATTGATGATCTTACTGTTTATAAACATTGGAGACAGCGTGGTATATCTCTCCTATGCAGGAATACTGGCTGCCTTTCTATGTGATCCAGTGTGTCAGTAGTCAGCTTGTAGAACATAGCTGCTTCTGCATTTCCCAGTCTCAAAAATTGTGAGCTTTTTTTATCCTTCCCCTCCTTGTTTTTCCGTCTTTCTGCTATTACTGTATTATCTTGCTTGATGGGTGATAACGCCATCAGCCACCCCAAGCGGTTCTTCCAATGGCAAAACTCTGTGTCTGGCTCCAGCCAGTAAGTCAAGCTGACTGGTGTCTGGGAAGCCCATCCTTCAGGGCTGTAGCTGCAGTTGCACTCCAGACTGCTTCTTAACACTGCCCCTTCTTACACAGCAATGAGATCTGTTTCTCACTACACATCAGACTTTGTTCTGCTTCTGCCGGGCCTAATTTCATTGCCTATACTGTCTGATTTCCTGGCCCCTGGTATTGTCATATGAACTTGTCGCTACTCTGAACTCCTGCACGTGCCTTTTCTTTGCAACTGATACTTAATTCAGTTCTTTTTATATTATCTACCTGGTGTTTGAGTGTCGTCTGGTTCCTTGTCATCTATTGTGATAGGCCTGCTTTGTTTGGTTGGTTTGGTTTTTAACCTTTTTTTATTTGCAAGCAATATAATAAATGCTTGTTTTTAAATCAGATGTTACTGACATGGAGTTGGTATAATAAGTGAACCTGCCTGTGCATGCATAAAATTATAACATCTTTATTGATGTTTGTGCTTGCAGATTGTGCGTGCAAAAGATGAACCGACACTTGTAAATGGGAAGCTGTCTACTTGCATAAACAGAAACATGTAGTATATTTGAGAGTTATTTGTATACAAATCCATGGAATTACAGAAGAGTTTTATGAAGTATTTGCCGAACTGGTGTTTGTTACCACTTTTGTACTGATATTGTAGAACAGACTTTTAAAAGTATGGCTTTGTCTGTCTTGGTTTTGTTTCCATTTTATGGTTTTATTGTGAGTTAAGTTAGCTTGTCTGAGATAGGCTTTGTATTTTTTATTTTTCTAATTCATAGTGCAGTTTCCTGAATATGACATTACATCCTGTATATTGATATTTGAAATTCAGATTTTATAGATAACATTTTATGTCTCTACAGGAGATCTGTATCGCAAAGCATAATGAAAAGATCCAGCAACATCACCAGAGTGAGGAGGAATCCAAAATGCACCATACTGTTCAGCTAGTAAGTCTGAGTTTTCTGTGGCTGAGTTTAGCCTTTAGTTAATAGTTTGTGTCCTCATTATACATTAATTAGGAGAGTATTAAGAGAGATAGCTGTTTTAAAAAGATGGTGTGCGTCTCTGGCCTTGGCACCATGGATTTCTGTATCATATTATGCTGGTAAGTGGGAGTATATAACTGTGTTAGGATGACATTGAACCTGAGTGAATGAAACAGTTCTTTAATGCTGGGTTCACAGTCTCAAGTGATTGCTACTAAGGTTAGGCTGCACGCATGTCTTTTGTTATCATGTGCACACAGATAATTCAGACATCCTGGATAGCATCAGATATGCTGAGATGAGTAAGGAAACTATACACATTTATTCTTGAATCTAAAGAAGAAGCTCATTTGTTATTTTTCTTCTTTCTACAAAAGAAGTTACTAGAACTGCATTGTTTCAAGATGTAGTTCCAACTGTACGCTCCATGATTCTCTGGACAATCTCATAGCAGAGAGTAGGCCAGCTAGTCTAACTCCTGTGCTGAACATAACAGACTTTATCTTAAAGGATATTCAAATTCTAGGCTAGGTCCTGGGAGCTGACATAGTATCAATATTTAATAAAGATCACTGACAAAGATGCATTGAAATCCAAGTCTCTGTAATTCAGGCTTCAATTAGATTAGTGAAAGTGATTCTGTTTCATCCTTATACATTTTTAACATTGACACATTTGTCCAGGAAGTCAGCTGCATAATTTATTTTATGAAAAGGCTACTTGTGAAAGACAGTACATTTTGGCATGCTCTTTCAGGGGCATAGAAAAAATAGGGTTTGTTTTGGTTCTTAAAATAAGGCAGAGGAATTTTGCTGTGTGGATTGTAGTCAATTCATCACTCTTAAAAATAAGACTTGACAAAGCTGAAGGACTTTCTTGTCTCTCAAGCACTAGGGCATCTCTCAAGGGAATTTTCATTATTTCGTGGAGTTATCTGCTTGCATTATATGAAGAACCTTATGCTAACTTTTTTGGTCTTCTTTTTTGTTAGTAATGTGACTGAAAACTTCTACTATTTTTTGTAAAATAGGTTTTCAGCTATAGGTTTTCATGAAGAAATTTGAAAAGATTACCTCAAGAGTGTCCAAACCTGAGACCACATAATGGTTGCAATTTCACTATTCTATTTAAAAAGAAACAAACCCATTTAAGTTTGAGACAGCCTCAGAAAAAGTTTGATCTGATCTCATGTGTAACATGCAGGTGTGGTGGTAGAACTATCCTTTCTTTTTGCTGTAATCTTTTCTTTATGCTTCTGTGTTAACTTTTGTTCCGTTGCTCTGTTGTTTGTTTTTTTTTTCTACCACATGCTTCTAATCATTTTCACTTTTTCCTGTTCTCTGTCCTTACTATTTTTCAGACATGTTCTCCTCTTCCTCTCCCTAATGCATCTATACTTCCTTCCAAATCACAGGATTTGGCTCTTTGTGAAGGATATCAGACCACTAGGTGACTTGTGAAAATGGCAGGCAGGCAGACACTGCTTTTGCGTTGACTGAGTGACAATACATTTTAAAAAAGTTATTAGAATTTTTAATTATGATGATGAAGATGAGCTTTTAAAAGTAATACTATATGTTGTGAATCATTTAAGAATTAAAGCTGCTGTTCCTGCTCAGGGCTTTTTCTTTATGGTCACCTGTTCTATCACTTTTCCTTCCTGACAACTTCTAAATTTGCAAAAAATTATTTTTGCCACCTGATAACTAGCATCCACTTTTAATAAATTTGACTGAAGAGTAGTGTTGTGTTTTGAAGATGTAGTAAGTTTGCTGAAGATTTTGTGAAAATGGATGACTCGTTAAAGGAGTTGGATCCAAATTTGTGTTTCCCCAAACAAGAAAAAAATACAACTGCCTTAGCTGCAAGGAAGAGCTTTTATTGAAGTACAAACTGTTATTGAAGTAAGATTACAGAAAAACTGGATTAAATAGTGACAGCTTAAGTTAATTAAATACAAAACTTTCATTTACTGTTGTAAATTATGAAATTGTTTACTTAATGTACTTCGTATTGGATTAAAAGCTTTGTGGCATTTAGTTCTGTGATTTCTTGCACTGTGAAAATACTAGTATGACTTGCTTTAAGTAGGCAACCTTGAAAATTGGTCTGTCATTTTGTTCTTGGAATGAGAGAAAATGGATACTGGTTTGCTGTCTGGCTGATTTATGCCATTTTTAATTTAAGGGCACTTTTTTTCAGTATAATATTCTGTCACGTGTCTAGTTATTTCTCATCATTCAAGGTAACAAGTCTTCAAGTTTTCCAATTCCAGATTGAAATCTTTCTTTACTGAGCTTTGCATTTCTCATTAAAATGAGCTTTGCAATTTTCACACAAAACATGAAAAGCGTAGTATTTTTTTAAGGGGAAGACAAAGGCCAGGTTTGGAAGTTCAGAAATGTGTTTATATGAGAAGTGGATTATTATGTAGTTCTTAACAATTATAGAAGAGTTATTTTAATTCCCTTTTTTTTTAATGCTAAACATAGTATTGGATGTAATATTTACATATTTTCCATATATTTTCTCAGAAGCGAGTTCAATTACAAGATGAAGAGGAAAGAAAGAGCTCCTGGGTTAGTCAGGAACGACAGAAAACGTTGGACAGACTTCGCACATTTAAACAGGTAACAGAAGATTTATTCTTTTCCACAATTTCCCAAGTACACCCAGGTCCTTGAGCGAAAACAATCCCATGGATAGGTTTGCCTTTTCCCAAGGGAGCAGCAATGCACACTGCCTTCCCCAGCCATTTCCCTGTGTGCACTACGGGGGACCTTATCTCCTCCCACAGTGTGTAGGGGTTTTGTTTGGGCAGGACCAGGACCATTAACAGATCCTCCTGTGTTAACGAGCCGAGTGGCTTCTGCTAAATTTATATCCCAGTCCTTCCATCCCCCATTGTCCAATGCTCTCAACATAGTCTTCAACAGTCCATTATATCTTTCAGTCTTTCCAGAAGCTTGTGGGTAATAAGGGATGTGATACACCCACTCGATGCCGTGTTTCTTTGCCCAGGAGTTTATAGTGTTATTTTGAATATGTGTTCTGTTGTCTGATTCAATTCTTTCAGGAGTACCATGTCGCCACAAAATTTCTTTTGCTAAGGAGATTTTCACTCATTCCAGGACTATACTATGCTATTAGCTATTCTCTTTCATTGTGCAGTTAACTGTTCTTTTGAAAATTACAAAAAAATATGGCATTGGTGGTAACAAATTCCTCTGGCCATTGCATTCCCGGTGCTGTAATAAGCTTCTGTTCACTCCTTCATCTACACCTTGTGACAAGACACTTAGCAAACATACCTAAAAGAAGTATAATCTAAAAGCTGTTTCCCACAAAGAGCATCACCATCTGACATACTCCCACTATCACACATTGCCAGAACACCTGCCAATGCCTACCACTTCCTATGACAGTGTAAGCATCAGAGACTGGATAGAAGATGGAACAAAAAGGGGAGAATAAGGAAAGGGGTGAAAGTGCAAGGAAACAGAGACTATAATAATTTGTGAAGACTTTTTTTGTTTTGCTGACTACATAAAAAATATAGTTATGAGAAGATTCTTTACTGGAAAGCTTTCTCAGTCAGAAGTACATTCTTCATATCCTTACTGTTTGCAAGGCTTTTGAATTGGATGGCTTCTGTAAATTAAAGCAAATACACTTCTTTTAACTAGCAACTGTTAATAAACTGATTTTATGTATAAGCCCATTTCTGTTGTTAGAGCCTCTATTGCTCTAGGCCTACCACAGTTGTGTAAAATCTGTTAGACCTGTCTTTGGGAAGCAGTTTAAATTTATGCATTAAAATGGCCATGGATGAAGGTAATATGAAAATACAGATATTGAGGCAGCAAATTTAAGAACTAAATTAAAAATACTTTGGAAAGTCTCCAAATCTTCTGTTTTAAAGAGATACCTTTCTAAGCAGTATGATTCATCTAAGGCCAGTGTATTAGGTCAGAAATGACTTTGTTGTAGAGAGAGCCATTGACCAGTTTTAGAAAAGGAAAGCAAGAGGAAATTTTTGATTTTACTTTCCAGAGAAAATAGTTTTGAATCTACAATCTGGTTGTAAGTGTAAACCCATGTATATCCCTGACTAGACCAATTGTCAATTGTGGCTTAACCAAGGATAAAAATTAAGAAAACTGATCATGTTGCATAAAGGTGAAGATATGTTTGTTTTGTTATTACATCCAGAGCAAAATGAATGAAAATAGCAGATGAATTCTACTTGTCAAAGATAAACCCTAATGACAGGTACTTAGAATCTAGAACAGTGTGTTGCCTGTACTTACACAATTCTCAATAACTTACTCACTTTAGCGGTACCCTGGGCAAGTAATTCTTAAATCAACCAGACTACGACTGGCTCATGCAAGAAGAAAATTTGCAGCCAGCTCAGTGTCCTGCATCAATCAGCCTCAGTCTTTGCCAGCAACGATACAAATCCAAGAAAAAAGTGAAGAGATGAAATCGGAAAATGCAGTTCAGCCTTTGCAAGTGCAGGAATCCACAAGTTTAGAACAACCTCAAGACATCTTGTTACATCCCAATGGTGTTACCTCTGAACTGCCTCTTGTTAGTACTTCTCCACGCACCAGTGAAGAGCTTCAAACGGAGACTGTTATTGCAGTACCGCTTCCACCCCCTTTGCCTCCACCTCCTCCGCCTCCACCTTTGCCCTCCAAGGAAGATGCCACCAAATCCTTAGAGAAAAGCAACAGCTTTGTTAAACGTCAGAGTGAGGAGAAGGGAGTCCAGCACTCTCCTGGTGTCCCACCAGCACATCTGTTCGACAGCAGTCAGCTAGTTAGTGCCAAGAAGAAGCTTAAGAAGACTGGTGATCTAGAGGGTTTACAGAGGAGGAAAGGTAATGTTTTTGTTTCTATGAAATGTAACACCCATCACTTCCTCTTTTGATTTGCTCTATAGAAAAGTGTATGCTGTGATTCATTTGTAATTGTTAACAGGAAAGTTGTTCAATCCTTTTCAGCTGACAAATGTTGGCAACTCAAAGAAGTGTTAGGACCTTTTATGGCAATGCAATATCCTTGTTCAGTTAGATAGAAAACACTTGTGAATGTGACTCTATGATATACTATGACAGACTAGCTAGAAAATGGAACTAAATGTTGTGTAAAAGAGTCTTTTCCTATCTAGTTTAGAGTCAGCACTGCAAATATTGTATGTTTCACATGAGGGTGCAGTGTTCTTTAATATCAGAATTTTACATTATTTTTGACTGAGTAGAATGAGTATTTGTCTTGGGCCACTGTTAACCCTGAGAATGCTTTCTTCACACAAACCCTCAAGTACCTTTGAGAGCTGAGCAATAATTTAAATGTTTAACTAAAATTGGAAGTTAAATCTGTGATCATTCAGCAAAACATGTTAATAAATAGTTAAAAAATAAAAAACTTATTTGGAAACTGGGGAGAATGAATAGAGCTGGAGATGAGAAAGGCTACAACTTGTTGATTCTGTGCTACTTGTTTTTAACTCTTTATCCTTTATTCCATATGTAAAATGGGGAGAATAGACCAAAGCAATACAGGTGTTTTGGTGAAACGTGCTTTACTGGAGCAAAGTTTTTATTTGAAAATTAGAGATAGGATTTTCAAAAGTGCTTAGCTGATCTATTTTTCTGGAAGTCACTGAGAAAAAGTACCTGGAGTAAACTTTGATTCATACTGCTGTAA